>UNPT01000316.1:0-62635 GCA_900536445.1 Hymenoscyphus occultus
GACATCTTTGATACAAGTAACGAGTTCACTTCCAAGTGAACAACCCGATAGTCTTCTTCTTATCATAGCATACCAACCAGCGAACACCCAGCCAAGTTTAGTTAGCCAGTTTGAGTATTCGTTACACTCGATGCCTAGATCTGGTACACCACGCGTTATTACCGAAGATCAACGCGATATGTTATACGAAACAGCTACTACAGCTCCCAAAATATCATACGAAGCTCTACAGGCCCAAGTAGCTCCAACTGCGTCGCTACGTTCTATTAAACGACTATTCCAAGAGATGAATATTCGTAAATGACAACGACTAAAACGGCCAGCTCTTACACAAGACTACGCATATGCACGTTTAAATTGGGCGCAACGATATCAGCTATTTACATATTTGAACTGGCGGAGGGTGCGTTGGAGTGATGAGTGCTCTATTCAGCTTGGAAAAGGACAAAAGCTTGAGTGGGTGTTTGTACAAGGAGGACAAGGCCAATATGAAAGACGATTAGCACCTGATATGGTTCAGCCAAGACGATGTGGTAAACAGAAAAGCAAGATGTTTTGGGCAGCCTTTGGCTATGGAGTTCGTACAAAGCTTGTCCCTATGGAGGGAGATCCTGACACCCCAAAAGGGGGGGTAACAGCGCGTGTATATCAGAGAATTTTGGATCAATATCTACATCCAATTCTTGGATTTGGAAGTATCTTTATGCAAGATAACGCGCCAATTCACAAAGCACATATTATACAGGATTGGTTCTTGGAAGAAGGGATTACTGTGATGGAGTGGCCACCTTATAGCCCAGATCTGAATCCAATTGAGAATTTATAGGCTTTATTAAAGGCAGAGATGTATAGATTGTATCCGGAACTGGTTGGTGCACTTAATAATGCCCAGACTCTGGATCTATTAATTAGATGTACAATAGCAACATGGGATTCGATGAGAGAGGAGCTTTTAAACAAGCTAATTGATACTATGGAACATCGAGTAAAGGCAGTAATTAAAGCAGAAGGGTAGTATACAAAATATTAAAGCAGCATCAGATTCTTGCAATTTAGCGGCGTTCCCGCACAGACCATGGTCGAATACTTTTGGCACCCCACTGTAGTTACAACTTTTACCTGTGCTTCAAAGTGGAGTAAAAGTATCCACATTCAAAGCACTTTCGCGTACGCACGTACTACAAATGATGCGCTATGTGCGTTGTAAGGTTCATGAAGACATATAAACCCACATTCGAAGCAATTAAGCCTTAACTTAACCCAATTATCGTATCCACACATGTCCACTTTGAAGCACAGGTAAAAGTTATAACTATCTCCTCCGTGGTCCTTGTCCCGCCAAGATAAATTTTCGTGTTTGTCGAGCCCCTGATTCAAACGCGTCTTCTTTTATATATAGAGTTAGAGGGATTTTATGATCACAGTTTTGAGTTTAACGTGGTGTTATATACGAATAAAAGATTCTCAAGTTTTAGTAGATTTCTCTTAGCTTATACAGAACTTATATGTGATACTAAATAGAATATTTTAATGGGGTTTCCTAGAAACCACTTTACACGCCCCTAATCGGGGGGAATACATTCCTCGTAGGACAAGGACCACGGAGGAGATATTGTCTAGAAGGGATATATAAATCATCAAGGTTAACTCTTTCTTAATAACATCACGAATCTCATAAAATTAAGCGAGCTAATATTATGTCCAAGCTTTACACAATTGTTCCGGATAGCAACTATGGTGATTTATACATATAGAAAACAGAAAACGAGCCCTCAAAATCCGGATATACTACGAGTGGAAATCTATCCAGAAATGAGTAAGTAACTCTTTAGTTATACGATAAAAATCATGATATAAGCTATCCAACGCCAAACCACCATACTCCAAAGCCCCCAGAGCACTAATACTTAGCCCGTATTCAAAACGCCTCAACCCATTTCTCCTTTCTAATCACACAAACAGACACGCCCATTTCCCATTCTAATTTTTATCTACAGTACCTCAAGTAACCCCTCACAAACTAAGAAAGCAATCCCATCCACCTCTTCAAAACTCCCAGAAGTCCCTCCCCGCAGATGTCCAAGAGGAACGTTCCGTTCATTTTGAAATGTTGGCGATGGTATCGTATATATACCGTGCGTATTATGGAACGGTTCGAACTAATATCATTTCTACAGCTCTAGCTGAAAGCTGGAACACATCAGATGCACTCCGAGCGTCTAATACCTCGCCGCATCATCAACCTTTCCTATTACTAGCCGGAAGAGCAAAGTAAGTCCATCCGTATAAAGAACCAACAGGAACGATTCACCCCCCACGCTTCGCCAAAAGAAAGAATCTATCTACCGTCGAAATTCTATCTACCTTCACTTCAAAACCCCCTCCCTCGAAAACCCACATCCAAATCTATGTCTCAAGCTTGCCAGGGTATACAGAACCGTCGTGGCGTCAAAAAGCATCAGTCCTTCCTATTATTGCATTGTCTTGCCAGGGCAAGGGGAACTCTGAATGTTTCCTCGACTTGTAATCAGCTTGGAAGGCGGCTTTCAATTCGGGCTTTTTGGATGGTTCTTGTGAAGCGATGAAAATATGTGTGTATAGCTAAAATATCTTGAAGTTTCGACTTCTCATTTCTCGATAGGTAGGTAGGTAATGTACTTGAGAGTTTGGAGGTGTAGGTTAAAGGCTTTGCGTTATATGGAAATGAAGTCCTCGGATTCTTATGATCTCGCGGAGAAACTCAGTAAAAAAAAGAAAAGGAAATAGAAGAGATGTTAATACACTAAGATTAGGCAATCTCGCGCGCTACCATGATACGTACCTATCTGTCCGTAGCAGGAAAAGTATTTCTAACCTATCCAGGTATCTAAGTAAAATCCCATATAGTCTCCACCCTCCAATCTCTACCCCTCAGGATCCCAAAAAATCCGAAATCCGAAATCAGTGCCACCCCAATGTTAGGTTACGTGTCGTATATACAAGTATATACAAGTAATAAACACCGGGAAATATAGACTTTTCTCACAAACCCCCTTTCCTTCCCTTCCTTAAAACCCCCCTTTTCAAGAAGAAATAACCATGACTAATCAACAATAACCACCCTTACCAACGCCTCCCTCCCCCTCTCCCTTCCTCCCCCAAACTCTCACTTCCCTCTTATAGTTCCTACCCAATAATCCTATCCCCTATCCCAACCACCTACGAACCCAGCTATAAAATCCCCTCTAAACAACACATCTCATGTGAAACATGGAACATGATATTCCAATGTGGCATGTACAATTGCTGGTGACTCAACGCAAAAAAGAGAAACCTACACCTAACACGTCTCAACCCGTCCCTTTATATCATCAACCAGCCAAAGGGAAATAATAGACATACAAGCCTAGTCATTATATCGCAGCCAAGGAATGTAGAAGATCCTACTCTTTACCGTCGAATCTTCATTTACTGTCGATTCCCACCCTTCCTCAAAAAAACGACAAAAAAACGAAAAACCAAAAGGAAAGTACCCACCAACTCATAAAACGAAAAACCTCCAGAAAGACAACAGGGTCATCCAACGTCCAACTCTCTACTCACACTTTGGCACTTTGCATATGCCAACCCTCCCAGGATCTCATCTTCGATCTTAGCTTGCTCGTGCAGCTGCACCGTGATTCCACTCATGGTCTAGCCTACTTTACCTTTATATATCTATATCTAGACACTGGGTACTGGATAGTAGGTACTAGTTCCTGTTTACAAGTATGTAACAGCTGTTAAAAGTATTAACATAAGATATGAGATCCTACTATTCATACCGTCCAACAAATTACAGCACAACACACGCAAACCCCCATCCCTACCCACCTAACCACCGTACCACACCGTACCATATACTCTTAACCCAACTTATCACTCACATCCCCCACCCCCCCATCTCCTCTCAAAATATAGGTTATAAGTAAATAGATAGGTTGCAATCGCAGACACAAACCCCCTGCCCTCTCCTCCCTAAACTCACAAATTCAAATAACCAAGATTACAAATTACACGAGGGAAAATCCATCCTATTGAAGATACTATATACCAAGAAATCTATCTCTCACTATCTCTCTCCAGAATCTTCCAACCCAAGAACCCAACGAAAAAATGGAGATCAAGAATCACACCGGGATCTCAGCCATATCATAATGCCCCGTCTGCTGCGCATGTGTATTCGCCTGTCCCTGTCCAATCAAGATTGATCCACAAATCTGGCATTTGATCTTCATCCCGCCCGTATCGGTATAATAATTCTTTGACTGTAGCTTCTTGCATAACTCTAGAGCGGCTACGAGAAGCGCGTCGTCGTCCGAGTCGAAGACTCGCTTGTCGAAGTCGGGAGGGGCGTCGGCTTTGGTGTGAGGTGGATCGGAGGGGGATTGGACGATGGTGTCGTAGTGGATGCCCGAGTATACGAGGATACAACGAGTTGGTTTGCCTTCGTTGAATTTATCTACACGAAGAGACTGGGTTTGTTAGGTGTGGTAGATGAAAGTGGTGGAGTGATATTTACTTTGACGTCTATACTGCAGATTTCTATATCAAAGTGATTGGCTAATATACCCATCTCGATAGCTCCTCCCCAAGCGTCCTGAGTTTGAATCCATCGACAGTAGTCGTCTGGCTCTCGTTCGAGAACTACCGTGGAGTAGACATCGGGTTCGGCTTGGATAGCACTTGCGACGAGAGACCGCAATTCTGGCATACTCTGGTCGTCGCCTGGCAACACTGCAGTCCCGAATGCGCGGAAGAGGCACGAGTTATCATCTGGCATTACTCGAAGTACTAATAGTTGGTTAGCATTATTCTTTCGACGGGCGCCAAATCAACCCACCAAGTGTAGCCCCGTGCCCTGGCAGAGGAATCTCTGGCACATCCTCGTCCATGACTTTGGTCTTCAATGCGATAGGCTTCTGCTTCTTTTCCCCTGATGGTTGCGAACCAGGCGCATTCGTAAAGGAGAAGTCTTCCCCTTTTTGCGCCGTTACTTTGTTTGCTCCTCCTTGTGATACAGCTGGGGTTGATGGTGTGGTGCTGGGGTCATCTCGTGGGCTTATAGTAAGCTGTTCTCCGTCGAGTTTAACATCGAGTGTGCTTAGGAGTTGCGACTTTTCGTACTGTTCGAGTCGCAAAGGTCGAGGCGGATAACCATACTTAACATCGAAGTTGGAAATCGACGTCTTCTCTTTGATCTCGGTGATCAGGTGTTGGATGGTAGCATCGTCTGCTAGGGTAATCGTGGACACACCCCCAGGTGCTCGAAGTCTGGCGCGCATATTCGAAGGTGCAGGCAGGTGTGACGAAGTGAGAAGCGGGAACGTCTTGGAATGGCGGGGAAGGGAGAAGTGGATGGAGGGGTAACGTAGGGGTTTTAAGGAAAGAGAGTGCAAGAAATTCTTGCCACTTGGTAGTGAAGAATGAGTGAATGAAAAAAAGACCTACCGATACCCATTCAGAAAGCACTCGAATGTCAGTATCAACATCTTGCATTTGTAGTGAATGAAGAACAAACAAGGAGTGAAAGAAGGAGCTGTCCACGGGTGATTTACCTCTAAAGCGGCAGTCAGTCATCAGTAGCTCAGTAGTAGCTCAGTATACTCGTGTACCTACTTACCTACGTACCTCTTGTTCTCCCAATTTCAAGAAGAGTATGCGTACGCCATATATTTATAACAACCGAGTAGGTTCGAGTGCTCTGAATTCCGAAACAAATGATCCTTGTAAATATATTCCAATTCTGTGCCAAAGATTGAAATTGTCCGAACGAATTGGATCAAGAACTAGCTCTGAATTAACATTAGACCAAAGAGATCACGTGTGTGCCAAGACCTGCGCGTTCATTCTCCCGATCACATCGCGGCCTTGAACCCAGCCTGCTTTCGCATCATTTCTAATTGTCGCAACTCTTGTAGAAAGCCATCAATTATGTCGTCTGATGCTCCAACGCCGTCTGCGACCGAGGCAGCTTCGGTTGAAGTGAAAGGGGAGGAAAAGGTAGCTGAGGAAAGCAATGCGCCAACCACCACGCAGGACACCGATATGAACCCTGCGAACCCTCCAGAAGCTACCCCCTCTGCTGCCACTCCCGCACCCTCAACCCAACAGGGTTTGACTAAACAGGAAAATGAGCAGTTAGATGGGATACTGAGACGGCTGAGCGATGCCCGAGATCCCGAGGAGTGAGTGCGCTGCTTGGGGAATCAATGGCGCAAGTTGTATTGACGTGTGGTAATAGTCCTGATCGTGAAATCGCCCTCGCATTTCAACGGATGCTCAATAAACGAACTTACCCGGATTACTTTCGCATAATCAAAGACCCCATCGCGTTTAGTACCATTCGAGTATGTAAATATTGAAAATGGCTTTCCCCGTCGTACTAACAAACCCAGATGAAAATCAACAAGAAACAGTATAAGCACCAGAAAGAGTTCATTCGAGACTTTGCCCAAGTGTTCCACAATGCCATGGTCTACAATCGTCCCTCTTCCGAAGTCTACCAAGATGCGATTGCACTGCAGGGTCTTTTGGTGAAGGAGTTGGAAAAGTTGGTTGGAGAGAAGGTGATAACTGCAGAAGAAGCGGCGCTTCCAGATTTGGGCGAAATCCCAGAAGCGGAACCTTCACCTCCTCGAGATCCGGATGAGGAGGACGAGGAAGAAGATGCTGAGCCGGAACCAGAAGAGGAAGAAGAGGAATCGGAAGAGGACGAAGAGGAAGATGTTACAGATGATGACCGGCCTCGAGGACGACGCAAGAGAGGGCGCAGATCGTCGGGTGCCAATAAACGCGAGAAGAGACAAGAGAGTGAAAGCAAGGAGGACCCCGAATCGCAAAAGAAACGAGGAAGGCCGCCAAAGGTTCACACTCCTATGGAAGCCCGCATAAACACAATCCTCAAGACACTGCGAAAGTTTAAGAACGATAATAATGAGCTGAAGGTGCTACATTTCGAGAAGTTGCCGGATAAGACGGTGATGCCGGAGTATTATCAAGAGATCAAGCATCCAATTGCCATGGACACGATCAAGAAGAGGGCGAAGAGAAAGAATTACCAGTCTGTAGACCAAGTAATGAAGGATCTAGACTTAATGTTTGAGAATGCTAAATCATACAATTTGGAGGATAGTCAGGTGTATAAGGATGCAGTGGATTTGCAAAAGGAAGCAAAGACCATTGCTGAACAGGAGAAGCAAAAGCCTGATGAAGACTTTGCTGATGAGGATGGTCGTTTACCATTGTCCGAGATTCTGCACAACGGGGAACTGTGGAAAGTAGGGGACTGGATACATTTAGCCAACCCCAACGATGTCACGAAACCCATCGTCGCTCAAGTCTATCGCACCTGGCAGGATCCAACAGGCCAGAAATGGATCAATGCATGTTGGTATTATCGACCAGAGCAGACGGTACACAGGTATGAAAAGCACTTTTTTGAAAATGAAGTTGTCAAGACAGGTCAGTATCGCGATCACAAGATTGACGAGGTGGTGGATCGATGTTTTGTCATGTTCTTTACGAGATTCAACAAGGGCCGGCCTCGTGGATTTCCAGCCGACAAAGAGGTGTATGTCTGCGAGGCTCGATATAATGAGATGCAGCACAAGTTGAATAAGATCAAGACTTGGGCGAGTTGTGTGCCAGACGAGGTGCGGGAGAAGGACTATGAGATGGATCTGTTTGATGTGCCCAGGTCGACAAAGAAGGTTCCGAGCCCCATCAAACATTTGCTTCGAGAAGATGCAAAAGAAGACGATCCGTTGCCCAAGCCGACTTGGGGAGCTCCCAATGCTCCACCGATCGTGGGTGCTGTCCACAGACGCCCCCGTGAAGCGAACGTAAGTTTTTGATGTTCCTGCTCCAGCTAATCCCAATCCTAATCTTTTATCTTCAACCACCCATCCACTCAACCACCAACCACCAAGCATCGCATCGCATCGCATCGCATCGTATCGCATGCTAATTAGATAAAGGAATCCCCTCCACCCGAGCCAACACCTTCACCACCACCGCCCGAGCCAGAACCTGTTCGCCGACCCATCACGAGTGAACGCCCGCGATACGATAGAGAAACCTCGCTGGCGCGCACCCATTCCAACGCTGCGCTTCCATCCCCCATGGCGGGTCACAGTCCCCTTCCCGCCCAGTACGGGCAACAATTTCCCTCCGCCGCTCGCCCATCGCACTCCCCTGCGCCATCACATCAAATGTCTTATGGAACTGTCGCCCATAGCTCTTCCGCCCACCCTGCTGTAACCCACACCCCGCATTATCAAACAAGCTATGCTCCTCAATACACCTCTGGCGCGACTCCGATTGCACAACCCGGTTTTGGTCATTATGGAGGCAACAACGCTGGAACTCCAGTCCGCCACGTAAACCCGGCTCAGGTACCTCATCAAGCTCACAACGCCTACAACCCTCCTCGTCCTGTCGAAGTCTATCACTTGCCCGAACCAGCCAACTTTTCCATCCCACCTGAAATCAGAAGTCAATTTCAACAAGATGAATATGGTCGTGTTCTCTTCTTCACCGCCCCTCCTCTTGACGCCAATCCAATTCCAGAGGAGAAGCGCAATTTAACGCACAGCTTGCGATACCTCGCCGACAGAGCACGTGCCAAGGAAGAGGAAGAAAAGAAGCGCAAGGCCCGAGATGCTGAACTTGAAGCTGAGGCAAATGCAAAGGCGAAGCGCATGAAGGCCGACCATGTTGAAGGCGAGAAGCAAGTTCTTGAATCACAACTCAGTGTCTTCGAAGCCTGGACCAAGAACATGGAACAAGGTACTGATGATTTGTACAAGCAAATGCATGGTGACGATTGGAAGCAGGCTCGAGAAGCGGATCTGGCCAAACTTGCTATCAAGCAACAAGAAGCTTTACAAAAGGCGCAGGAGGTTGAGAAGTTTCATGAGACTAGTAAGAAGATGAGAGAGGTTAAGGTTTCGGGCTTCACGTGGGTTTAGGAAAGAAAAGAACTTTGTGCTACCGTAGGTACGGGAGCATGCATTCCATGGATTCTCGGGATCCTTGAAGCGCCGTTTTGTGGAACGGGATGGAGTTGCAGGGAGACCAGGTTGTACTGTACTGTACTGTACTTGTATTTTAGGATGTGCCCCCAAATTTGAGATTGAGGCCAGAGCGGAGGCTGGGACTGAGGCTGAGGCGTATGGGTGGGGTGTTTTTAACGTCCATGATGTGGATGGGATACCACTGTTAATGAATCGATTGCTTATTTTTTATTGGTTTTTTCCGGGATTGCTGTGTACTGTACTTGTACGCACCCTTTCTTGTTGCTGGTGATTGATGGTTGGTTCTATGAGATGTACAGTACTTACTAACATTGTATATTTGGTGAGGCAGCAAGTGGTGTTGTATAGCTTAGCACCATTTCGTGATACCTTTGCTGTATATTGAATTCCCACAGTATCAATATCGATATCGATGTTGATAACTAGATTTTCCTTTTGCCCTTTTGAATTTTTGGTTTTTCATGTGCCTTTTACTGTTCACTACGGTATCTTGAGGATAGTGTGACATCTCTTTTTCGGGCACCTTGGAAGGTAGAGAGGGTAGGTTCGATGTGTGCTTAGACTTCTATTTCGCGTGGTGAAGGGGGTTTTGGTGGTTAATACGGATGGAGGATGGAGGATGGAGGGAGATGATTGGTAGATGATTGGTAGATGATTGGTAGATGATTGGTAGATGATTGGTAGATGATTGGTAGATGATTGGTAGATGATTGGTAGATGTGTGTGTATGTGTGCCCTTTACTATCCACAATATCTCAGTGAGATATCTCTTTTTCGGGCACCTGGGTAGGTACTCCGTGCTTGAATTTCCAAGGGGGAAGGAGGAAGGGGTGGCGGTTTTTGTTTAATTCAGATAGAGGGGGATGATTGTTAGTTGTAAATCTTACGCTATATGTCTTGGGACTTTTAGTTTCAGGATTGGAGTATTGATTATATTGTCACTTTTCTTGGCTTCTCTTGGGTTAGTGAGTGAGTTAGTTAGTGAGTAGGTGGTCTCAATATTTCTCTCTAGTACTTTGATATGAGTGGAGACTACAACGTCCTTGTCTGGGAAAGAAGGGTTTTTTCTGGATAGCATTGTTGGTTTTGAGGGTTTTGAGGTCGCGGGTTGTTGGTTGCTATGATATTTATGTTATTCTTTGGAGGTCTTTGGAGGGTCTTGCTGCTTTTTATCTTTTGAACTTTTTTGAATATCTTGGACTGGGACTTGGAATCGGAACTGTAGTTTACACTTGCACGCACTACAGTACTCCTCATGAGATGATCTCATCTATGAATTTTTTGTCATTTTCATCTTCTTTTTGAAATTTTAACGTCTTAACCTCTTACCCTCACCCTTAACCTCCTAATCTTCCACCCTATCCACCCCCATCTCTCACCCTCAACAACCACAACCTCACCACCCCAACCGTCCCATCAACCCCAAAACCTCCTCCGCCACAAACCCCGGATCATCCTCTTGAATAAAATGCCCACATCCCTTCGCGATGATAGGACCCCTACATTTCTCTGGAGTGGTGAGTTGTGTGAGGTCTTGGTTGTATTGTTTCCAGAACCTATGTATCAGGCTACTCTCAGTATAAATCCCAAACAAAAACATGGAGGAAACAATATCTTCTTTCTGCAATGAGAGAAAAGAAGCGGACGAAGGTAAGTAAAAGGAGGGGAAGGGAATAAAAAGGAGAGATATATATACCGATCAACCAAAAACCCAACCCTCCTATGCACACCAACCCTCTCCCAACTCCCCTCAATGAAACTCCCAGAATCATGTCCAACAACCGTCATCTCCACCCCATTCCCTCCCCCACCATCCAACCTCGGCCCCGTACTACTAGGCAACAAATCCGGACTACTCCTCCGATCCAGGCCCTCCTTGTTCGGGACATCGAAATCAAACATCCTTACAAAGATCCCTCGTGAGGCTGTGTACTCCTCAATCGTACACTCTGGTTCGCTACACTCACCACCAAGATACTTCTCAGGATTTGCAGTGAAAGCGGGGGAGTCCGGGGCGGGGAGGATGGAAGAGTAAGGTGTGTTTGCGATGTTGGAGTCGAGGAGGAGGGCGCCGGAGAGGGGGAATGGGCGGGTGGGAGAGGAGGCGTAGAGACGGAGGAGGGGGACGCCTATTGAGGCTCCAACTATTAGGAGGTTTATACCGTCTTCTTTATCTCCTTGCTCTTGTGAAGATTGAGAGACGGATATATGCGTAGCAATAACAACCCTAAGTAAGTCCTCCAAATCCCTCACAACATCCTCTAACGTATGGCCTCTCTCCCGTCCTACGGTGCCATCAAGAGGATCCCGGGACGTGGTGAGGCCCTGTCCGAAGCGGTCGTATGTTAGTATCGCTGGGTATCCTTCCCCTTCCTCTTCACCAGCCCCAAACACCCTCTTACCAAGTAAAGTCTTTATACTCGGGATCCACGACTCAGCCGGGAGACCCAGACCGTTCAGGAAGAGTATCAGATTTTTCTTATTTGTGTTCTTATTCTTATCCTCATCTTTATTTGATGAAGAGAAAGAAGATGAAGAAGGGATAAACGTATACGAAATAGGAGAATCCGGTTTATGCGGTAGGGTGAGGAATCTTGGTTCCGGAATTGGGATTGATGGGATGATCGTTGGTTGAGATTGAGATTGAGGTGGTGGTATAGAAGGCGACATTTCGATCAGGAATAAACAATGCAATGAATGTTTGTTGACTGGCTGGTTGGCTGGCTGACTGCTTTATGTTTGAAATATCCTCCCGATTCCTAGGTACCGGTAGATTCTGATTAAGCGAGGTATGCTAGGAGAGTGAAGATGAGGCTATTTAGAGGTTTTGTGGTGGATCGCGGGTTCAAGTTATGTAAAAGGTTGAGTTTTGGCGGGGTGACGAAACGATGACAATTCAATGGTGAGAGACTGAAGACCCGCGGATAGTGCTAGAGTAAGCTGTGCTTGTAGAAACATACCATATTTCTCGCGTTCGTATTTTGGAACTCTCCATTGCGGGGGATCTGTATGCAGTCTCATCCGCTAACATAGACTAATGCAGTACGACCCACACTCACAACAACACCACAAAAGTACTCTCACCACATCTTCATAAAAACCTGACAGTAAATTGTCAATTCGTACCAGAGTACCATAGTTATACACCTATTTCTCCTCCTACTCTTAATCCTTCAAATCTCAACAGCAAGCCCCACGTCAAGAAACAACGCCACTCTGATGCAATGAATTCTCCCTTGCTTATCGCCTAATAAACCCCTACAAACAAGTCTCAAAACTCCCAAGAACACCACTCTCTCTTTGGGGGTATCAAAGGTATCTTTCCACCAGGAAACCTCCCCGTTGTACTCATCTCCTGATATGCTGTCTTGACGCTATCATCGTAAAACTCTTCATCCATCTCTGTATCCTTGCACATCGGGGCTCCTGTCGGAAACCAAATCTTCATCCAAGTACCGTCTGGATTTCGTATACCTGGCACAGGAGTTTTACCCTGCCCGTGCTTTTCCTCATCGTAGACGACTCGCTTTCCTTTGAACATTGTTAGGCTTCCGTTCGGGCCGCTAGAAGAATATTCTGCTATGTTTCTCTGTGGTCCAGCTTGTCCGTTCACCGCAGCTGCTATTGGGTTTGGATTTCCAAATGGCTGAGGTGGTGCAGGCTGAGTGTTAAATGGGTTTGGTTGATTAGTTGATGGATTTCCAAATGGATTGCTTGCGGCTGGAGGAGGTGTTCCAAATGATCCATTGGTTGATTGGGGAGGTGCACCGAATGGATTCGGAGGGGCGGGAGATGCTCCCCCAAATGGCTGGTTTACCGCAGCAAATCCATTTGTTTGTGGTGGTTGTGAGGCAGCTCCGAATGGATTTGAAGGGGCGGGTTGCGAAGGGGCCCCAAAAGGATTACTTGCCGCAGGTTGCGAAGGAGCTCCGAAAGGGTTACTCGTTGCGGCTTGTGATGGAGCTCCAAACGGAGAAGGCGAAGGTTGAGCTAATGGATTTGCTGCCGGTTGCCCAAATGCGTTATTGGCGGCAGGGAGAGATGGTTGCCCAAATGCACCTGGGGCAGTAGAAGGGGCCCCGAATGTATTACTCGGAGCAGATTGTTGTCCGAATGGACTTGGAGTACTTGATGGCTGTCCAAAGGAATTCGATTTCTGTCCTAATGAAGATGGCTGTCCAAAGGCCCCGTCTTGAGTACCTAATTGTGAAGGTGCTCCAAAGGCTGAAGAGGGCGCTCCAAATGGAGTGGGTTTCTGATCCAACGCTGAGGGCTGACCAAACGGTGAAGCTGTCTGTCCCAGAGTTGAAGGTTGTCCAAATGGATTTGGGTTTTGACCAAGACTCGAGGGCTGTCCAAAGGGACTTGGGGTTTGTCCTAGGGCTGAAGGCTGTCCAAATGGGTTAGGATTCTGTCCTAAATTTGATGGCTGTCCAAATGCTCCAGATGGGGCACCAAACGCTGGCTGTGAAGGCGCCCCAAAAGCACCACCTGTCGTTTGACTAGCTACATTCAATGGGTTTGCCTGTGAAGTTCCTGTTGGTCCTTGTTTCACTATATCCAGTCTATTTGGGTGATCTTTTTCCGCCTGAATGATATAATTGATCGCCCCATCCACATCGTTGAGAATTGTCTGTATCTGCTGCTGGGAAGCCTGGTAAAGGAGCTCGGCTTCTTGAATCTGGTATCAATCAGTATATAGAATCTCCAACATGCGCAGACATCCTCACAGCTTGGGGTTGGATTCCTGCTGCCGTCGCAATATAATGCGCCAACCTCATCTCCTCAAAACTCTTCTCTCGAGTCTCTCCTCCGAACAGCTGCGCAGGAGCCCATTTCCCAGGGCCATAGGCAGACAATATCCACTGCGGTCGTTCGGAGGCCAAGTCCGTTATGATCTGATCTTTGTCCAGGCTGTAGGGTAGGTCATTTCTCCCTCCAAATGATGGTTGTGAAGCTTCTGGGCGTCAGCGAAATTCGCGGGAAACGAGGGAAGTCCTCACGTCTGTTTTGTGTATTATGGAACCCCTGATTTTGACCTTGGTATCCATTTCTCCTGTTATCGGGCTGGGGCGCAAAGCGGTTATTATTCGAGGCCCCTCCACCGCCGGATTCATGTAAAAAGGTGCATCTGTCTGCAGTAGTTATTAGTTTTCTCTCCGAAAGACACCTCCAAAGGGAGCTTTGCGGGTTTAGACCTACCTCCAAATCTGCAATGCCCTTGCTGCCAAAATTTACACGGTACTTGTGGCATTGTCCAGGTTCAGGTTGAGGTAAAGAGTGTGTCTGAATGGTCCAGAGAAGCGCATTGCTACAGTTCATAGCATCGTGAGTATTCGTATGGGGATCGAGGTCGTGGTGGAGAAATGACGGGGCTGGTTGGGTTCCGGTGATTGGGCTTGGAGCTTCAAAGGCCCAGAGCCGAGTTGATGAATCTGTTGAGCTCGAGATGATGCCCAAAATCTACCTAGTGAAGCCGAGGTCGCGACGCGCAAAACCGCGATTTTGATTCCCGTGATCACGGCCCTCAAATCAAGCTTAAGCTTAAAATTGGTCCTGAACTGGATCTTCGACAATTATTGTGAGTTGAAAGAAAAATGAAGATTGCTTTCGGGCGCTGTACAAAGAGCTTCTGTCTATCACTAGTGGTTTTTTCTTTTCGTCGAGTCTTGCTAACCCTACAAAGCTAGCAATGTCCCACTAAATAACAAATTAAGATCCGCTACAATATGTTCTAAGTATAAACAGTATAAGATGATTCCGATTATTTAGAACAAAATGAGTTAAATTAATGAACTCGAAGAATCTGGGATAATAAATTCAACCAGTCTGAATACCTAGAATAATAAAGATACCTATTACTCTTTCTATCTGTTACTACATTGAAGTATTTACAGGGCACCTAGGACTTCGACCATCCCCTTGATTAAAAGTTATTCTAGTAATCTAAGAAGATAGATATGAGGATTTCGACTATTATATTAAACAGAACAGTACGTAGTAAACCCCACGTTAAGTAAATTGTGGTAAAACAGTCGGGCGAAACTCTATATACAACTAGGTTAGGTAGGAAAATATATGATTCTAAAAGTCTCGTGCAATCAAAAAGGTTCTCTGAGCGATGTATGATAATTGAAATCAATATACCTTGATTAACCCAAGTAATCTAGAGCAATAAAGTTGATTGTTCAAGGAATTCTAGTATAATAGGGGTTTATATATGTGTCAATAGTTTCGCCCAACAGTCTGTCTTACAGTACTTGTATAGCTGGTTGAATAGTTCCTGGCGCGAGGAGTTCTCACCTTCTCCCTTGCAGACAATTTCATTAGTACTCTACCTTAACAGTTGATCTCTACTCACTAATACTTTGAAAAAAATGCGAATGAAATTCATTTAAGAGGCTTCAATCGAAAGTAACTTTAAAAATGGCTTTTTTGATAGTAAGTATTTGCTGTCAACGGCCATTTATTCTTCAATAATAGTTCAACAACACCATCTCTATCTACAACCTCTCAAGCATCCTAATTCTCCTCAGCCTCAGCTCGAATCATCTTCCAAAGCGCCGCCCTCGTAGTCTCATCCTCAAAGACCTTTCTCAAAAGCACATCCAACTCCGCAGTCGCCTTCTCAATCGCGCCCCTCTTCTTCGGATCCCTATCCCCCAATCTGGCCTGCCAATGCTTCGTAAAAGCCGTGATTTGCTGAACCAACACTTTCTCCAGCTCCTTTCTCGCATCTAGCAGATGATCCACAACTGCAGGGAGAAGTTTACCTTTGAGGAGAGGCGTGAAGTAGGCAAGTGGATTGAACAGCTGTCTCCGGTCTTGGAGCTCTTTGATGGTGTCCCAGATGGGGGAGAAGTCGAACTCGGCGGATTGTCGGATGGAATCGGGGATCTCGTGTGTCATGAAGAGATTCTCGATTAGCATGAGGTTTTTGATTAGGAAGAGTTGGGCGTCCATGATTGTGGTGTTGCGTTTGATTATTGTTGCTGCTTTCTGGAGTGACTCTGTTGCTTGGTGGACAATTTCATATAATACATCTCCAGTTCTCTTGAGTTTTATTAGCATTCTTCCGAACAAAAGCAATGTAGGAAACTTTACCGGTCGATCGTAAACCCGATCATTATACATAACTAGTAGCTTGACAGCAGTCTTGACCGTTGGATAGGCGCTTGCCATCCCAGGAGTGGCAAAACTATGTGCAGTTTCACTTGATTCGGTGGCAACGGATTTTATAGAGGCCTTTGAGTCACTGGTGAGGGGTCTAGTTGAATTATCGGTAATTCGCAAGTCATCTGGTGTCGGCTTAAAATTCTGGATTGCAGCAGCAGCAGTGAGAAATAGACCATCAGATAATGGCCACAGGTGCTTTTCGAGTAAAACGTGAGCTGTAAGCCGTTGAGCATCACGCTTTCTGTCAGTCTCATAGTCTCCATCGTTAGAGGTGAGATAGGTCGCTTCCAGCCAAGTAATCAGACTGCAAGCCCTTGTCAAATCTCCATTGTTGAGGTACGGCGAGAGAAAGTTATGCAAAGTAGCAAGATGAGAGAAGCGATTGTGTTCGATCTTTTCCGCCAGCTCGCTATCCTTGTTCCAAGAAACGCCATCTTGGAAGAAGGTTTCCGCAAGTGTGAGCTCGTTATGGCATATCTCGAAAACATACGAAATGGCTCTTCGAGCGAAAGATTTGAAGTCTTTTTCTGCATTCATCTCCGTAGTAGCAAGTTTCTTGAGTTTGGCTGTTAGTACTGGACCGACTGGCTCTCGATTCTTGATGTAATTGTCCACCAATTGTCGGTAGAACTCTTGCCACTGAGGAACATAAACACTCTGGGTCTTGCCAGCGAAAGAGAACTCGCCGGTTCTAAGTATTTTCTCCACTGGTGAGCCCAAGTCGCTGACAATCGTTTCGTACTTTCCGTAAAGCAAGATATACTCGGCCGTTTCTGTATTCTCTTTTGCCCGAAGCTGCTTGGTAACTTCGTCTGTGACTTCACGTAGAGACGATGAAACTGCCATTTGAACGAGATTGAGTGCTCTTTCGAGAAGAGATGTATATCTCGTTTTGTATGTCGTTGAGTCTCGATATCCGGGCTACGTGTATCAGTGATGTATCTTCGTTTTGTGGTAAACTAGATGTGAAACTTACATGCTTATCCATGAAATCAATGCAGGTATTCAGATTGATCAACATATCCAAGAAATCATCACTCCTAATCAATCTTGCTGCCCCAGGCGCATTCAACCGCCTGGTGAGAGGTTCAAGATATGCATAGTACTGCAAATCCGTACCGACCTCATCCGCCAAATCTCTCAGTCGTTTCTGTTCCGCTAGCAAATCCTCACACTGGCTCTGGAAAGCGGTAGTCTCTGATTCAACGGCCTTGAAAGACTCAGACAAGGTAGCCAGTAGATCCAAAGCAGAGGTCGTGTCTTTAAGCAGAGTCTCAAGATGACGTTCTGAGAGAGCCAATTGATCTCTATAAAGCCTTTGCAATGATTTAGCCTGGAACCATAAGAGCAAGAGGGGGGGGGGTCTGTACTGGTATTCCTCATGACTTGCATCCAAAAGGTCATCCTCACAATCCTCATACCAATTTTCAAGAAATACATTTTCCGTTTTCTCATCGAAAAATTCCGCCGTCTCCGATCCTTTCGTCTTCTCAGGCTCTTTCTTCAGATGTCCAAGAGCAATCTCATAGAAATCGCTGTAAGATTTGGCTCGTCTGGTAATCGTAGCTTGGGGAGGGCCAGGATTTGGAGGCTCCTCAAATAACTCGGCGATTGCAACAGAAGGTTCTGAAGCCTGGTTGTTTCCCTTAGAAAGATATTAGCGTCTTCTCATTCCTGGGATATCACAAAACGGGAAGGGGTCACGCACATTGGCTTGCTTCAACAGCGATTCTCGTCGACGATGCTTCTGAGAAGAAGCTTCATCCCTTCGACTGGTTTCCGGTACAAAACTGTACCAAGAATCTTCATACATCTTTCACGGTGTACAGTTTTATTACGAAGGCCCAGTATTGGTCTTCGTTGTGAAATTGTAACTATTCACACCTGCTAATTGTCATGTTCGGCACCTCGTCGGGATATCCCCGATAAGATTACGGCGGTCGAGAGAGGCCTAAGGCGTCCATCGTCATCAAGGGAAGGGAAGGAGAGGCAAAGTACGAAATGTTACATGAAAATTTGAGAATACATTCATCCGGTATTGTTGAATGTGATTCAAGTACTTGATCAATCTCACTAAATAAAATAACCAGAACGCCAAAATGATACAACCAAGAAGCATCCAAAGAACCTCTCACATACTCCACCACGCCACCAAATTAACTCACACACTCCAAAGAAGATGTTATAAAACACCTCACTTTCCAAAAGCATCATCATTTACCACCAAAATCTCACCAAAGCAAACTCGCGCAGCACTCATACTTTCCCTCACCATAGCAGGAGGCTGTCTCTACACTCTCCTACCAGGCCAACTAAACGCAGAAGAACTCCCAGCACCAGCCGAACTCACCTTCGAAAAGCCGCGTCGAAAAGGTTCAACACGAGAAGACAACAGAGATCTCATCAGCTCACAACACCTCCAAGTCAAGAGATCCTGGGAAAACCCGGGAGTTTACGCATGGGGTTCCAACGTAGGTCACGTCGTAGCACCCGATTCGGAAGAGCCATTCATCAAAACACCTCGTCGGATTCCATTCTTTGACGGGAAACTACTTCGAGATATTAAACTCGATAAATCGTTTGGAGCGGCAATCGCTGAGAATGGCGATTTGTTGCAATGGGGCCATGGATTTTCTACTAATTCAAGGGATCCGATGCCTACGCTTGTAGGCAAGGATCTTGTTAAAATTTCGATTTCACGGGATCGCATCATTGCACTGGGTTCTAATGGAACTGTGTATACTGTTCCGGCTGTTCAGGCGGATCAAGTTTCTGGTCCTAAGCCTTTGGAGGATAGCTGGATTCCGTTTTGGAAGGGAAGGTCGACTATCAGTTACCGAACTCTAACACTTACAAATATGTCCTGGGGAGAGACAGTAAAAGATGTCCAAAGTGGCCTTGAACACTGTCTCATCTTGACTTCGAAAGGACGGTTATTCTCAGCAGCTTCTGGAACAGAAGATTTCCCTGCAAAAGGGCAACTTGGAGTTCCAGGCTTGACTTGGTCTACACGCCCCAAAGGCCCATACGACCAACCACATGAAGTTAGCACGCTCAGAGGTTTTGAGATTGAAAAGATCGCAACGGGAGACTTTCACTCTCTCGCTCTCGATAAACAAGGTCGTGTTTTTGCATTCGGTGATAACTCCCTAGGACAACTCGGCTTTGACGCCGACACAGAATCAACAACTGTCGATGCTCCCTCACTCCTTCCAATTGACAGGTTATACAAAGGAACCAATCAACGACCTAGAGTTACAAATATCGCCGCGGGAGGAGTAAACAGTTTCTTCACAATAGACGCCACCCGAATAGCCGGCCAAGGAGAAGATGACCCAAAAGGGCTAGGAAAAATCACAGCCGACACTTGGGCATCAGGCCAGGGAATCCTCGGTGGTCTTGGAAATGGAAGATGGACTCATATTCAGGGAACGCCCACCAAGATCAAAGCTTTATCCGGACTCTTCGAGTATGATGAGATCAAAAATCAAGTCATTCCCATAAGATTGGCACGCTTATCAGTTGGAGCTACACACTCAGCTGCGGTAATGAATAACGTCGTTCATATTGGTGCAAACAACCGGAGCTCAGAAAATGACACAAATTGGGGAGCAGATGTGTTGTGGTGGGGAGGAAATGAGTTCTACCAACTTGGAACTGGAAAGCGGAATAATGTGAGCAATCCAGTTTACATTGCTCCTCTCGATGTTGAAGCAGATAAAGAGAAGGGAAGGAGAGAGGAACATAGATTTCAGATTACACCAAGGAACAAAATCAAGTTCAACGGGAGAAATGTCAGTGTGGAACAGAGGATTGAATGTGGGAGAGGCGTCACGGTTGTTTATTCAGGAACATGATATGATGATGGAATGAATTGTAATTATTTGTATTTTATAAGATATGGGTTTGGGCATTCTGGCTTGTAACATAACTCTATCATACTCACGGGTCGGCGTTAGTTATGCGGGCAACAAAAGAGCGTCAAGAATTCAAATTGATACCAAGGAAGCGTAAATTGACTCAGACTTGACATGACAAGTCAATCACAACCCCCAAATCAAGAATTTGGTATGTAGGGAGCTACAACCACCCGAGCAAAGTTGAGGAATCGCACGAGTTTATTCTCAAGAACATCCCACCGTCTCTACACCCCATACTGAGCCCTAATGTATTTTGCGAATGACGGACTCAGCAGCGATGTAGTGGTAATCTCCCTCATCTTCAGGAACCGTAATAGCTTGGAGTAACAGCGCTAGACGGGCAGTATGTGAGGTAACAAAAAAAAAGAAAAGGATGACGAAAAGAGAAAGTATACCAGGCACGGTTCAATTCTGAAATTGTTCACTTTCGAAATCATAACTGGCGTAGTCGTTGCTATTTGCTCGTGACGAAGCAAGCTCTTTGTATTCGATGCTAACTTCGTAAAATCATCCCAATTCCGTGACGTGAATCCCAGTTTCCATGACGCCCATAAAATCGTTATGATCCTCTATGCCTGAGTGGTCTTGGCAGCGGCCTGGTTTGGGTTGACCTTCTTTCCGTCCTTGTTGTATCTAACACGAGGAGGTGGGGCGCGGTTGCGGCGACCTTCGCGGGATCGGACACTATGAGGAAAAATTGTTAGCCCTTCTGTATCTAGAAGTGGAGGGTCCTTGCTTATGATTCAAGGACAGAAGTTCAACCAAGGTTTCATCTCTAGTGCTTGAACGTACCGAACAATCTTGCCATGAATGGCGCAAGAGACACAGTACTGCAGCTTGAGGTACATCTTGGGAACGGTGTATTCTGGGAATACAGATGCGTCCGAGATATCACCTGTGGCAAAAACGTTAGCAATTGTTTTTGGCCAAGTTTCCCACGATGTCTGCCATGTAGTATGGATTATTGAGGCATCTCATGTCGGCAGATGCTTGTTGTAGATTCGTTCGAGGTGTCGGGTAAAGATACGTACGAATAGCAGCAGACTCGACCATGTTACGGATGGTAAATCTCTTTATTGCCTTGTCCTTGGGTGTGCACCGAGAGCAGTTGGAGCATCTGATCGGCTTGACATGACCACGTCCCTTCTTGTTACGACCGTTGGAAGCTCTCTTCTTGACCATGATTGCGGTATTGTTGTCGTTTTTTGATTGTCGATAGGATCGGAAGAGCTTGGATTGATTTGAGATTCTCCAGTGTGGGAGCGAAAACCCTAAGGATGGCGCTAACACTAGCGGGCCTTGGCACGCCTCCCGGCCCGGCACGCATAGGTATCCCACCTACAATTTTCAAACTTTTGAACTTCAAGACAATCGACACAACGACAACATCTCAGCTTAGGAAGACATCAATTGTCTAGGCTGTCATCATGCAGATCTTCGTCAAAACTTTGACAGGGAAGACGATCACGTTGGGTTCGGGATTCTTTCTTGCTTCTTTACGATGAATTCCACGAGCTGACGATTTTTTCTAGAGGTTGAGTCTTCTGACACAATCGATAATGTCAAATCCAAGATCCAGGACAAGGAGGGAATCCCACCAGACCAACAGCGCTTGATCTTCGCCGGAAAGCAACTCGAAGACGGCCGTACCCTCAGCGACTACAACATCCAAAAGGAGTCGACCCTCCATCTCGTGCTCCGTCTCCGTGGAGGAGCCAAGAAGCGCAAGAAGAAGGTCTACACCACCCCAAAGAAGATCAAGCACAAGCGCAAGAAGACCAAGTTGGCAGTTCTCAAGTACTACAAGGTCGACGGTGACGGAAAGATTGAGCGTCTCCGCAGAGAGTGCCCAACTCCAGACGTAAGTTCAGATCTACATGTGAAGTTCATGGTGGGACATTGCTAATTTTTTACAGTGTGGTGCCGGTGTCTTCATGGCTGCCATGCACGACCGTCAATACTGTGGTCGTTGCCACTTGACCTACATCTTCGATGAGTCCAAATAAATGTCACCGGAGGAATCTTGAAGGGATCATGGTGGGATGAAATGGTTAGCATCGGATTAGCTATGATGTATCTACGATGAAATGCAAACTATGCCACCACTACAAAGATAATCTGACCTCGTTTTGCATGTGTACTGGTGAATTCTTGCGTATCTCAGAATAATCATGGGTTTCATTGTGGCAAGAATATTGAAAGGAACGTGAATTTTGCAAATTCTCGCCCCATACTTCACCACTCGATTTCAATTACAAATTCTATACAATACTCGTATGTGTAAACCCGTGCCACAACCACCTGACCTAACCTCACTTCATCTCCTACTACACACCCACCTCAACACCCCCAGAACCCCAAAAGAACCCCACCAATTCTTTCATCCATTTTCTCACAACAAAAACAATCTCACCTATTCTCCACCTCATTAAAACAATCTACCTACTCCTACTACTCCAGTAAGAAACCCGGTCAGTACTCTGTGATTTTACACGCCATCAAAAGTCATTATGCCAAAAATCTGGCACAAGTAACTCGATTGTCCCATTCGCCTAGGTCAATGAGAAGTGAAAAGTGGCAATTATTCTATATGTTTTAATCATGTGAGGTCTTTGGGGTAATATTGTTGTAACTTGGGTGTGCATAGAGTAATGTAGTGATGACCGCCTTTCTTACTCGTGCGTAGTACCCTTGAATAGAGTATAGTAAATACTATATGATTCCTAACACCCCCCAACCAAAATATCAAAAGGATCTAGCTACTGTAACTCCTTAATTCAATCCTTCTCGAATAATAGAATTATAACTTATTCATGTTGGCTTACGAGTACGAGTACTCGAGTACCTACTACCTACTACCCTCTAATACCCACTACCGTATTATTCTCCGAAGTGACCCAAAGTGAAATTAAACGTTAAGTTAGGTTTTCTAACCGAACTTTAGGATTATAAAAGATTTGATGATATTTTACAATACTTGACGATGCTTAACGATACTTGAAGCTGATACGCGAATATCCTGTTATAACAATCACTAGGTAGCTCTGGAACCAAGATAAGGAAATAAGTACAACCTATTGAGTCAAGTCAGCTAATAATCTAATTAAAAACTGAAAACCCAATCCATTTAGTATTATAACTTATCTTACATTTTCACATTTTCTCGTTTCTGTACAACCAATACAGTGACGCAGTGATATTCATACTCAAATACTTGTACTGTAAGGAATCCAAGACCTTCTTACCGGTGTAGACATTACGCTAGCTACTGTACGGCACCGTATATTTCCACTAGAAACACAACTACCTCCTCCTCTTACATCATTACAATATTCCATACACTTCCTTGTGTCATTCCATTCCATTCTATTTCGTTATAAAACTCACCTCTCAGACAACAGCAGAAACGATTCTTAGTACCCATGATCCATGATCCATCAGGGGAGATAACTCGTGAGTAATCTTACAATGTAAAACTGGGGACGGTGTTCTATTCGCGGTCTGAGGACGGTAGAAAATACTCTACTGTATACGAGGCGGAAGGAGAAATGATTGGAGTACGTGGAGAGTACTGTATATATACGAACAACCCACTTCTCTGATGAATCGTCGGTTTTGCGCGTATGTCAATTGGAAAGGTATTCATTTCTTCATTTCTTCGAGTCTATGACTTTATGAGCACTCATGCACAACCACCAGAAGCTATCTTTACATACAGGTAGCAACGGAAAAAAAGAAGGAAAGGGAAAAATATGCATGCAATCTCATGATCCATTCTGCTTTGCATCTTCGCAGTACTCAACACAGGGTATCTTAAACAAATCGTAACCAACAAACGCCATATTCCCCCGAAAAAAAACTCCGATTCTTTGAAATAGCCCACATCCCAGGACCACCCCATGCATGACCTTCCGTAACCACCCTGGAAGTGAGAAAGAATTAGCGAAACGAATTGAGCATATCACCGAGATTCTTCTTCTTGTTCTTCATGATACTGGTTCTTCTTCGTTTAGCGGGACTGGGCAAAGACGATGGTGACGCTGTATCAGATGCGATTGGAACCACGTTCGCACAAACGACCGATTGGGACTTTTCAGAAGAGGTGACTTCGAGCTTCTTCTGAACAGGTAGTGGGAGTTTGATTCTAATAAAAGAGAGGGTCCGGGAACTTGGTGTATCATGCTTCTCCTTTGGATCATACTTGAATGTTGGCTCATTAAACTCTTCCGAATACACACTAGTATAGAAAGGCTTGTGTAGATTCTTATTGACCTGAAGCTCAAGTGGGATAGGACCAAGCCGTAAGGACACCAAAGGAACCGGTGGGATGAAATCGTTGCCAACAAGAATGGCATCATCTCCAATGTCAACTCCTGATCTCGCCAAATCAGTGTCATTCCTCAACTCTCCAATCCTAGCGAATGAGGTGTATGTGGTAAATTCCCATGTCTCCAGTGCTCGAGTCTTGGAATGAATACTGTTATCTAGAAACATCCAAACCATGTCGTGTCCAATGACGGCTTTCTCTCTCTTGATGACCGAATTGACCTTTCGTTGCATTTTATCGTAATCCGCAATGGGTGATCCTCGAACACATGTCTCTTCTCTTGTCAGAAATGCTTGAGTTTCAGCACGGGGCATCTTTTTTGTAGTTGCATCGTCTCGTAACTGACGAGCACTAGCTCTGCGAACAGGCTTACTTTCAACACCCATAGACTCTCGCATGATCATTGTTCTTTCGACACAAGCAGCTTCCAGCAGGTCAAGGACATTTGGTTCCACGTTGGATCTCCATCCTAGGTTTTTGGTGTCAATCTTTGTACCCTCAAAAGGGCAACCTCGAACGTCATAAATAGCTAGCACGGGGAAACTATTGATAAATGCAAGAGATTTATTGGTCAGTTCTTTGTGATTCCAAAGTCTCATAATTCTGAGGACTCGGAAAGTTCCATCGTTCAGAGTAGACATATGCCAAGCCCGAAGAAGACGGTCGCTGACGGGAAGTAGAAGGTCTTTAGTAGTATCGTTGATAATCTCAAGTACACCTAGATTGACAATCTTGGATATTTTGACAAGGTTTGGAAGATCGACGGAGGAAGTGATACTCAACGAGGTGATGAATTCGAAAGAAGTTGAAGTGAGCGGAGTGGTATATACATGAAGACTGGATAGTGGGTTCTCAATGGCTTGACGGTACCTATGCAGGCTCAGAGTTGCTCCATCCTCTTTTCGGAGAAGTTTGGAGAACATTAGCCAGGTATCGAAGGATACAAGACATCTGTAACAGATAAGTTAGCGATATAATCTCGAATTAGATGATAATTTTGAAGTTCAAAATTTTATCCACCGAAAACCATAAATGACATACCTTTTGCTAACGGCGTGCCAGAGTTGTCGGACAAGAGAAAGTGGTAGACAGGAAATGCCCTCATAGGTGACATCGGAAATGTTGTGAAGAATGCACTCAATTGCTGAGTCTTGTAAAGATCGAGCTCCTTTCGCCCCTCTAATTCGAGTATTCTTCAGTCCGTCAAGATGATGGTGGTACGCTCCAAGATCTAATTCATTGTGATCTGTAGTTGAGACGAAGCTATGAGCATCTCCACTATTGCGATATTCAGGACCAACAACGAGTTCAGTTTGTCGCGTCCAATTGGAGTCGTCGGAAGTTTGAATAGCGGCAGTCGATTCCGAGTAGATCTGACCCGTAGCACCATCGAATTTGTGATGATCACCTAGGCCTGTGACTGGCGGTTGCTTCTTTAGGACCGATCGGTTTGGGTTTTGGGGAAAGAGGAGTCCAAGCCGACGTCCTTTGGATTGGAGCCACTTCATGGTGAGAGTGAGGGTTTTGGTAGATCGACTCCCATCTGAGTCTCCGGCGCAAAGGATAAGGGAAGAAGCTAATGTACGCGGTTCATCAGTGTCGAAAATGAAGAAATCACTTCTGTTTACGGCTGGATGTTGGAGGTTGCTTCAACCTTAACCGCCCAATCGACCGAGTCCTCTGAGGGTCGGGGCTGGGGCCGGGCTGACCCTCTTACTCTGGGGGAGCTCTTATCGATAAGAACTTGCTCAATGCCAAGGCTTTCATACCTGCACCTGCACCCCATGAACCGATCCCCGGCCCAATACAAACAGAGTTCCAGGCTAAACACCCCGCTCTCTTTATACTTGCTCACTCTTCTACTCTTCGACCTCCATAGGTACCAACTCGTGAAATGATTGCTACGTCTACCGTCCAGTGTATACTGGCGAATGGGTCATCATGTTTAAGCAATCATCTCTCCTGCCATACAACTGTCTACAGTCCCTCCAAGCCTCAATAAAAGCCTCAACGACGTCACCATCTTCGCATCGTAGCTCGGTCTACAAACCTCTCCACCGACCACCATGCCGTACGTATGCCATGGTGTCCGACGGCTACAGTAGTCACAACCACGGAAATCTTCGCTGGCCTGAAGCTACCTCCGCAAATGCTGTACCAACTCCTTACCAGATTTTCAATCAAAAGAAAGGATCACCGTATTCCAAGCAGAGATTCTATGAGCTTGTCAAAATATACCACCCTGATCGCCATGGCCATGATACCTCACGCAACGAGCTCCCATATGCTACGAAAATAGAACGCTATCGACTTGTTGTAGCCGCCAATGATCTGCTCTCCGATCCCGTCAAACGAGGGGCATACGACCGCTATGGTGCGGGATGGAATGGAATGCCAGGCGTTGACCGAAGTACTGCAAGTTCTTGGGGAGATGCGCGTGGTAGAGGTTGGGGGAGTGACCCAAATGGTCCTAGCAATAATGCTACATGGGAAGACTGGGAACGGTGGTATGCTCGCAATGCTGAAGGTCCCCAGGAACCACGATTCGTTTCGAATGGAACCTTTGTCGTTCTTATTGTTGCATTTATGATCATTGGAGGAATAGGACAAGCACATCGTGCGGAAAACTTTTCCATCAACTTCCTGGAACAGCGAGACGGGCTGCACAATACCATTTCCAAGGACCTAATGCGTCGACGAAGAGAAACAGCTAGCGTAGGAAATCGAGAAGAGAGAATCACTAATTTTCTCAAGCAGAGAGATCCCTTAGGGCAAGGCTTGTTAGATCCAAGAGATGAGGGATACCGTAAAATGCTACCCGCTCCTGGAGTTGCCTCTAAGGATATTAAATCGACTCCAACAGAAAGTCACGGAAAGAACATTGGTATAAAGGATGGATGAAATCTTGTGTTGAGATAAAAGACATGCTCAAAATCTCACAACCCATTTCTTCCAGGAGCCGCTTCTTGGGGTCCACGATACGGTTGATCAAGTCGGAATTTGCCGGCAATATTCTTTAGTCTACTGAAATCGACTATCACCAGATTCGAGGCCAATTCCTTGGAGGAGTTGATCACTCCCTTCTTAAGAGGTTGGAACTGACCAAGTCGAGGGGGTCGAAACCTCAGGGTCTCCCAGCCCGCTTTAACGCGTATAGTACAGAGGCCTATGCAATGGCGGTAGGAGTTCGAACTTGAATTCCTGATTTTTTGAAAAGTCTTCATATCACCGGAGAACTGATATTTTGCAACGTTACAAGGCGATATTCTCGCTCAAGAATGCAGAGCAGAGAAGGATGTCTGATTTATTTGGAAAACTGTACATTATATGCAACATGCCCAATCATATAGGTTTATGAAGAAGATTACACACGCATTCACTGATATCCAATTGTCTCAATTTCCAACTCCAAAGTGAATCAAACCTTTGTCCAGCGTCGTCGTCATATCCAAGGATATCCCTCAACACAGCCCCGTGATTGGAGCTGAGAAGCATGGAACCGGGCATCCACATTGCCACGCCACCTCATCCAACGTCAAAGCCTCCTTTCGACGACCCCTCTCCTCCTTATATTCAACAGAACCTAAAAAACGATACAAATACTAAACACTCGCAAGCAAAAATCCAAAGTGGCTCAACTATCAAGACTCCTTCTTTTTGCTGCATCTTTGTTTTTCCTGCTCGTTGCTTTACTGGTTCGTTGGAGATTTGAGGTCTTGGAGCGCTTACCCCTCCTCCCTTATTATTACGGTCCACCTACACCTACACATTCCGTTCTCGACGACAAGATGGGTGGTGGTGATGGATATCGGGCGGTGGCTTATTTTGTTAATGTTAGTGTTTTTTTCTCATTTTTTTAATCCCTTTTTTTCGTTGGGGTTTGCTGGATAAGGGAGGGGGTGGTAGTGGGGATGTGGGAGAGGGGTTGATTTGTAAATCTCTTATACTGTTAAGTTGCAGTTTGAGGGATTTTTGATATGAGTTGGGAGACTCATGAAACACAAGTTTGGGAGGCTGAGTCGTGGGTGTTGTCTTGAATGATGGTCACCATTTTCAGGTGTTTGGGCTGTGAGAGGAGGGTCATCAGAGGACTTTGATCGTTGTAGTTGTACAATATATGACAAACCAAAGGCTAACTATTCATCAGTGGGCAATCTATGGTAGAAAGTTCAACCCACAAATGCTACCAGCCGACAAACTCACCCACGTTCTGTACGCATTTGCCAATGTAAGACCAGATTCAGGCGAAGTGTAAGTCAAACCCCACAATCTCCTCATTATCACCATACTAACGAAATCAAAGATATCTCACCGATGGCTGGGCAGACACCGACATCCACTTTGAGGGCGACTCCTGGAACGACGTAGGAACCAATCTCTACGGCTGCCTCAAACAGCTCAACATCCTTAAAAAACGAAACCGCTCCCTCAAAATCCTCCTCTCAATCGGAGGCTGGACATACTCCAGTAACTTCGCCGCACCAGCATCCACCGCCGCCGGCCGTGAAAAGTTCGCCGCCTCAGCGGTGACACTCATCAAAGACCTAGGCTTTGACGGAATAGACATCGACTGGGAATACCCCAAATCCCAAACCGAAGCCCAGCACTTCGTCCTTCTACTCCAAGAATGTCGTCGTGCGATGGATGCCTATAGCGCCACAATCCCTCACAGACACCATTTTGAAATGTCAGTCGCTTGTCCAGCCGGCCCGCAGAATTACAATAATATGGATATCAAGGGCATGGATGCCTATCTTGATTTCTGGAACCTGATGAGTTACGATTATGCGGGATCTTGGGACGCGAATGCGGGGCATCAGGCGAATATGTTCCCTTCTAATACGAACCCTGGTGCGACGCCTTTTAATACTAAGCAGGCGGTTGAGCATTATAAAAATCAGGGTGTGAGGAGGGATAAAATCGTCCTTGGGATGCCTCTTTATGGTCGTGCATTCCAAAACACTGAGGGTTTGGGGAAGCCATATAGCGGCGTAGGCGAGGGCTCGTGGGAAAATGGCGTTTTTGATTTTAAAGCCTTGCCGCTTGCTGGAGCGGAGGAGAGATACGATGAGGAAGCAGGTGCGACGTATAGTTATGATGCGGGGAAGAAGCATCTTGTTACGTATGATACTTGTGCGATGGCGAGGGAGAAGGCCAAGTGGATTAAGAAGGAGGGACTTGGTGGGGCGATGTGGTGGGAGAGTAGTGCGGATAAGAGTGGTGGTGAGAGTTTGATTGGGACGGTTGTGGGGGAGTTGGGACATCTTGAACGGGGACGGAATTGTGTGGAGTATCCCCATTCCAAGTATGAGAATTTGAGGAAGGGGTTTGAGTGTTAGGTTGTGGAAAGGGTTGGATATTTGATGGTAAATTGTTGGTAAGGATTAGGATGGATAATTCATGCGATCTGGTATCGTTGGTAAAAAAGTGAATTTCAATATTAACATTGAGAAAGAGACAAGATGAAAGACGTGAGGAAAGATGAAGTGTGTGTCACACTACTTGCCTCATGGGCTGAATTTGGGATAACTGGTACAGTAAATGGGAGCTCCTACATTTTACCAAGGGAACAAATCATTCATCAAAAAAATATAGAAGTATAAATACACCCCAGCACTCCTTCAACTAAGCCATAGTATTACTCCACGGGTGGGTAGGGACTTCCCCCAATCCTATCCCTAACAGCCCACACCTAACCTTGCACCAGCACTCAAAATAGAAAACCCCCATTGACTCAAGACAGACTCAAGCAGTCCGGCGGTCTATGAGGCAGGAAGACGGGTACCGGTATCGGGAATTTGTAAAAAGTGACACTGCTAGTGACGGTAGAGCTATAATTGACAACAAATCCTCTATGGTATTAACAAAGTTTGGACCTTTTGCAACTTCTAGATGACGAGTTGAAAAGTGGTGAAAAGCTTTTGATAGGAAATGAGATAACTTCTCGTCAGCCACAGGAACCTCCTCCTCCGCCTTTCGCTGCATTCCAGCCTTCAATTCCTGAAGCTCCTTCTGCAGAGACGCGGGAAGGGTGTTGGTTACTTCTTGCTTACGGTTGCACATTAAGATGTGTGCCTCGGCAGTTAAAATATTTCACCAGTTCATCTTTGAGCTTCTGGGTGATTCCGTGGGAGGACAGGAAGTAGGTTTATCTACTTGGATGAATTCCAAGAAGGACTCTGTTCCCTCTCGCTTAGCACCTATGCATTAGTGCGTGTGCCTCGGCAACCTTTTGACCAAAACTTCCTTGGATCTTCTCGATGCTTCCACGGTAGGGTATAGGAAGTTGTTCGGTAATAGAAGACCTAAAAAGAGATTGCTGGGAATGGGGTGGGGTGATCTGAATGTGTGCTTAAAGTGGATTTGATGATTTTGTGGGAAGTTTTGTTAAGTTGGATGGTTTTGGGTTTATGGTTGTGTGTAGGGTCTGAAGGAGAGTTGTTTGCTGTCATTCTACTAGTAGGCTTACTTGGCTGTGGATAACCTGAAATTGTTGAACTTCTCTTACCTCACGTGGTTAAGTGAATAAAGTCTGCTGAATTGAGATCTTTACCATAGGGAGTCTTGAGGTGGATATAGAGTGATGACGAGCCTCTTCTCTCCCGTTACAGCTATCTAGAGTGAAGTGAGAATGCATCGCTTCAATGCGATACTTGTCCAATTTATAACACACCTCGGGAGAACAATTAAGGCTAGACCACGCTAATTAGTGGCATCACAAACTCAGCAGGCTCTTGGTGGCAAAACGGTGATGTCGAGTCGAAAATGCATAGCTCTGCTCCGTTGGATAGTAGACGGGCTCTAAATTCTTCCTCTGGCTGATCGGGAAAGTCTTTCTACTTTAACTTGGGAGTTAAGAGTAAGAGCATAAATTAACAGTATATGCATCATCAACAGTAGATTTGTAATCGACAACAAAGCAAAGTTCGGATCCTGTCTTCAGGCGGGCGAATGTTGCTGACGGGAGGGACGGGATTTTCCAGAAAAGGTTCAGTCGGTGAAGGCTGTTGTCGACCATGATTACATCTTCATCTCCAACCGGGAGGATGGGACCCCCACCAGCAGGTTCAGTCGGGCGGGGATTCTTATCGCTTATAGTCAATCTTCACTTTCGACCTGAGGGGCAGGTTATATGTTAAGCCTGGGCAGAGAAGATTCGACCATTTGCTCAATCCTAAGGCTCTGTTTACTCAGAATATTAGACCTTAATATCATCCTGATTAGGTGTGCTTAGCACTAACTATCCCCTATTCAGCTATGCTCCGACACTTCTGAAATCCGTCCACGTATAGACACGTAGATTATATTTTTGATCTACACAATGTTGCCCTGTAATATCGCTTTGGTAGTAAAAGTGAAAAACACCTCCAGAGGTGTTTTTTGTCCTTAACATCGTCCTAAAGCGGACACAAAACGTATACAAAACGTACACAAAACGTACTTCGTAGCACTTCCTAGACCCTATTATTCTTGTATAGGCTGTTCCTATACTAGTACAGCTCTAATATAAGAAAATTATTTTTATTCCATTTTTATTCTTAAGTATTAGAGACTAAAGTAACAATTCTCTGTCGAATGTACTAGCTTATATACGTGTACTATAAAGTAGTAGGATTTTAGAACCCTAATAGAGAGTATAAGAGCCTGTAGCTACAGCGTACGTAGCCTGAAGCAGAGTCCTCGCTTGAGCCTCGAGTATTGTAGATCTAAGTGTGGATTAAAGACCTACGGTACATGTATTAGCGTGTCTCTACTGGATATTGAGGTATAATATTCTGAGTAAACAGAGCCTAAGAAAGACACATTAGCAAGATCTAGCGTATCATGGGGACCGGGCGACCATTGAAGTACGATGTAAGCATTTGACGGAGAAGCGCATTTCCTGACAAGTTTGTGTTTAGGGTTGAGTTGGCGAGGCGGTCCAGACTGATTTGGCGAGCATAAGTGCGGATGGCAGGCAGTTCTAACAAACGTCGTGAGCTCCATTCTTTTTGACAGGGGTATTTCGTATAGTGCTTAGGGCAGGTGAGTGAATTGAACGAGAATAAGGATACTTTCAAAGTTAAGGACAGTATTACAATTTGCTTTGGATCGTAAGAGACGTTTCTTTTCACTCGCTTAGCGATACGTGTATATATGCGGGACAAAGTTCAAGAAGAAGTTTGGCATTGGATGCGAAATTACGAATGGGTTAAGTAGAAGAGAAGAGAACGAAAAGGATGTTTTACTAGAACCTTGCTTCATGGTAGGTGGGTGACTTTAACCTAGATGGCTCACGCTAGAATGATACAGACCTATAGGCCTGTTGAGACTCTTTGAGTTACTTGCTTTTGATATATGTCCCAAGAAATTATAGAGGTTGACTTGATGTTGCCAGTACCCAAAGTAAAGAGTGGTACTAGGATTTGAGAATTTTCATTCAGTAGGCCATTCAAAAACAGGTGAGGTGATAATGGCAAATATAACTTGGATACCGGTACCTGCTTTCATGATCGGCCTTCCAATATATCTCACTCCCCAATCTCAGATAGATCCGCGTAAAAAACAACAAAAACTTGTTGCAGTTTTCAGTCGGCACATTCATACTATAACCCAAATTTGGGACGAGCTACGTCTTGAGCGTTGGTCTTCGTTTCAAGCCACAACTATGTTATACTTTCTAGGATCAACGAAAAGATCCAAATAAGTGTGTTGTACTGGTCCTTAGACGAGCCATGGTGTCTGAATCAGGTTGGCATTTCGCCTTGCCGCAAATGGTAGATGCTTTCTGTGAGATCCCCAAGACCCTGGCATTGCGCCAGCGAAACCCGAGCTACATAGCAACGTGGTGCGTCTCCTTGAGCATTGCAAGATAGTCAAGAAGATAATTAATATTGATACCTCTGGCGCAGAAAAACAAAATTGGACTTGAATGATGCGCATCGATGTCCCTCTATTCTGAACTACCAGCAAAGAATTCGCAAATCGGCATCAAGCATAGTCCAACAAACTCTAGATTCTCCATCTGATATCCACTGCAAAGGCCGCCGACTTCCAACGAAGTCCCGAAGCTCCCCCGCCAATTCACCCCCTCGCTTAGCCCACATTAAGCCCCACAATTCCAAAAATTGCAATTATATCTTCAAATAAGACGTCCGACCATCACAAAACCTGATACTGTACGCCTGGTCAGGTCAGTCGAGTGTGTAATGTGATTCTCAAAAGCGACAAGCACACGGAGCTGTTCCGCGGAAAAAATCCACCACCCACAAAGGTGGATTTCTCTAGCCCCATAAGCACCAGTCCCATCGCGCCTGCTAGAGTTTTGCTATCTTGTTTTTTGGTACTTTTTTTTTTGGGTACGATCCGTACGTACCTTTTGGGACGCGTTGTACGTTATAAAGATAGCCCTGGCTGTTTGGTTAGCGTGTTCGCGTAAGAGGGCCAATCATGGAAGTGGTCTCGTCTTGCGAAGTCATTTGGCGCAAGTGAATGAACGCAGCTTGTCGAATGGCGTGGCAATACCAATGCTGGTTGTACCAACTATCCAAAGGCGGGTGCCATGCCATATTGGTACTGTTACTACTGTAGTACCTGCTCGTCCATTTTGAAACAAGGTTCAATTGCAGTCCTGAATTTACAATCTTGGCCGACAATGGAGCAATCTCCATGACTATGCTCATGCCGACACAACTTTATCTACGCCCGCTTGAATATCGCAGTCTTGATCGAATAACCCGAACCCAATCTGATTGTCTATACAAATATACGAGAAAATATAGTATGAAAAACTCGGAAAAGCACCCTATAGTTTCTGTCATTCGACAAGTCCACATGGAACGGGTGCACCCGTGACACGGATTATAAAACGCGCATAATTGAGGTTGAGTATCAAAGGCTTAAAAGCCCCCATGAGTACGGTTAGATTGACTAGATTCGCTCTAGGTGTGGAGCCAGTCTGGTGTGAATCCAGAGGGAAAGAGCACATGGTTGCTTAAAGGTCAGAGGGATGTGTGTGAGACCCCTAACAGCTCTCAGTAACGTGGTCTTGACAAATAGCACCATCTCGACAGTAGAATGTTTTATCGACAGTGATAACGACTCCGAAAGGCATTCGTTGAGATGATGAATTTCACGGGATAAAACTGCTCTTTTTCTGACTTCAACTCCTTATCTTGAAAGACAGTGAGTCAATATCAGTAGTAAACGGTATGTCAAGACGAAAGTGTTGGCGAGATGGTCGCTGCTGCGAGGGTTGGAATGGCAATTTCCTCGAGCTATGGAAGAATTCAAAATTTGCATTGTTATATTATACGGGATATTAACCATCAAAACAAGGATAGAGTAACTAAATGAATACTCGCCTAATGGTCGAACCAGGGAGAGCCAGAGCTCTCCACGCGGCATCTGTTTGTAGGGAAGACTCGTCGCGAGAGGCAGAGACTCAAGCAGCATATAGTCTACCCTACAACTATTGGTCTTATCAAGGTCATCGGCCCTCGCTTCAGAACTAACCATGAATTCATAAAACTGAAAGCCTGGAAAGCTTGCTGCGGCTCCACAGATTTGAGAATGATGACTTAGAAAGTACCGATGTTGTCCTTGTTTCGCTGTTCCCTTCATTTCAGGCAAAACATGAAGTAGAAGTAGCTCAGAAGTAACTTGAAAGGTAGAAATATTTGGAAATTCTACTCCTCTATAAGGTTCGGCATTTGTAATTCCATTCCATTCCAAGACCCCCCTATGAAATATTCCATTCCAAATAGTATAAGTGTTGTAATATTCCATTCCAAAGGGTGGAATATTTGGAATTCCAGTTGGAATCACTCACGTGATTCGTAAAAAGGTAGTTCCGGTCCGAGCGACCAATAGGAAGCCTAGCCTTAGCCTTAGCACTATTATCTACTAACACCACAATAATAATATTACGATGTCGCCCCTACACATCTTACTAGGACGTGCAAAAGAGCCTCAAATACGTGCATTTGCGCCTCCTGCGGCACATGTACTCCTAGACTGCCAATATAGGTAGTACAAATACTATAAAACTACTAGTATTCACCTTAGTCATATATAGGAGACGACGATAGTTAATTAGGCGTAGGTAAAAATCACAATTTCAGTGCTCACTTCGTAATAAATAGAGCTCTCTTATTAGTTAAAAAGTGATATATATATATCCTTTGGAATTCCAAATTCCAAAGCCTTATCCTTTGGAATATTCCGTTCCAAATTAAAGAGCCTTTGGAATATTCCACCTTGGAATGGAATCTTGGAATCCTTGGAATCGTATTCCAAATGCCGAACCTTACTCCTCTAGTCACCCTAAGCGATCTAGAGAGTAATTGCTACTATCACTAGAACTTCCCTTTCCAGGTCTTTACAGTTGTATTCTTACTTCAGCTGTTTGAGGTTTCGACCCGCGTCTTACGCTTCATATTTAGTTTTATCGATATCTCAAAGTACTTCTTCTTATCTGGTGTTCTCTTTTGACTGCTAGTGTGCTTTGTCAAGGGTGACGGTGTATGTTGCCTCTGAGAATGTAATCCACTTGGGAGTGTGGGAATCAACTTCAGAACGGATAATCGAATCTATTCACTATTTCCATGATAAGCAAAAGCTTCCGGCGTTGGTTCAGTTGGATGAGAGTCACTCTGATCAAGGCCAATAAACCAACAGACCCTGAACTTAACCTTGAGTTAGCTAAAGCGGATAAGTTTTGTTCCAAAGTCGATGATGATTAAAAGACGAACAGTTATTATATATGTTGACCACCATAACCATCAGAGGGACTAGCACCAGCAATGTAGCACCGCTAATGATTGAGAAGGTTAGCTTTTATCTAAACGTTCCCTTCACTCACTATTCCGCAAAGGGTCCAGGGCAAAAACTAGTAGTTGATAATACTGACGGACTAGAAAGGAATGTTGTATATTCCAAATAGTGATATCTTGCAGGCAATTGCTTCACTCGTTACGAGAGGAAGCTTAGATTTCTTCGTGAAACTTATGAATTGCTGTACCATTTCTCTGCTGAAACAAATCGTCAAAAAATTACAACAGAAATTCTTATTCTCTGAACCCGAGGTTACAGCTTCACTCTGGTATCATTTTCAACCTCGTACAGTACCTCAGAGGTGTACACGCAAAAGTCATTGATTGAATTACTCAATTTAGCTCTGTGAAACCGAGGTGCAGGAACTTGCATATATTGCGTGCTAGGCTTATATAGAATACTGAATGATTCTTTCAAGTGTCGAAAGTACTCTCATAGACCCATGTCCTCATCTTTAGTCCATATTTTAGTGCCTTGTGGTTCGACATTAAGCTCCTTGAGAATGTCGTCTTATTCACCAGAATAATGGATGTGAAGGAGTCACGACCCAAGAGTACAACTCACAAACAGTGTGTAACACGGCAATAAGAGAGCTTGCTTCGACCACGAATGGACAAGTCAAATCGTGGAAATTATTGGTCCAGGCAACTGAACACGCTCTCGTCTGGCGCTCATCAGGATAATGTGCATGCTTGGCCAAGGAAGCGCTCACTATTGACGAGTACAACGGGGGAAATGACGCCACATGGACCCTCTGATATCGGAATATGGAGAGGATGTGTACATGCTGGACTCTGAATTCTTTTGCCTGCAGATCAAACTGCCACTTGGGCATTAGTAACCGTAAACTCGGAAGGCCCGGTAGCACCTCATTAACGGATTTTTCCATTTCGACAGTAAAAGCCCCTTCAAACGCAATTCATTCAGATGAAATTCGGTACTTTGGTAGTGAACTGAAGTACTATACTTGAATTGTGAAACGTGATTCATCCTGGTGATCCGTAATTGCAGTAAGGTATTACCAATGGGCGGTCTGTAGCTACCAAGGATGTAACTAGTAATGTAAGGTAGCTCGCAGAAAATTGGCGAGCTTTGAACTCATGAATAATGGTCTTTTTATATCATTGCTGGTGAGGTGGGGATTCTTACATCATATAGAGGGACAGAAGCGCGCGGCCTCTTTGCACAGAAGCCAAAAGATAATAAGGGCAAAATCATGATCCATGATTCATGGACATGTCAAGACGGAAATTGAAGCTCTCTGGAAATATTCATACTGCGCTTGGAATTTGGTTGTTTCCCTAACCACCAGATTTTATAGGTTTGAGATTGAGTGGGGCTGAGGGAATAAGCGAAGAAAATGCATTGAATGTCTTTTTCCCTTTCTGTCATTTACTCCCATTTTACTCTCCGAGTTAGCCTCAAGGTGAGGTAAAAGCTTGAAAAACGTTAGAACCTCAAATGCTCAAGTCCACTGCACACCTATTGGTGGAGCGAATGAATTACACGCAATACATTATGACTTCCTCTCAGATTTGATAATGAGGAGTATGTGTTAGTAGCGATCGCCAGCGTTCTTCGATTGTCCATAGCCTTAGCCAAAGAAGGATTCAAGCTGTGAAATGTCTTTTCCAAGCTCTCCTGGACCAGCAGCTATATATCAATACATACACTGGATCCATTAGCTAACCTCCCCGTCCCCTTCCATCCAAATCTTCGTAGTAGAAGGTTCACGAGCTTATAGAAAGTCCCAAGGATGGGGCAGAGATTTTCAAGTTCAATATGCTTTGTCGCGTATGTGTCATGCCCCCACCGTTGCCCAACTACATTGGCTAATCCTGGGATTGGTGCGAGATGCTTAGAACCTTCTTCTTTCAATGTTTCAAGGATACTGTGCGGTTTGTGGCTCGGTTAGTACCAAAGTAGGAAACGAGAATTGAGAGGGTTCATCACTCTTGGGAATATAAGGTAGCGGTGGGCACGAATTAGACCTAGAAATTTTATACTCACTTGCGTCCTAAGAGTTCCCAAGTTTCAAGTCTCTATTCACCTATATACCCCCCATTAGCTGATCCAGCCTCCCCGTTCGTTCTCACGGGCAAACGGAATCACCTTCGCCGTTATCTTCACAGTGAATTCAACCCCCTCTTATTACACTTACCCATTTAGGAAACTTCAAAGTTTTGTTGCTTTGTTGCACATCGCACAGAGGCTTGCACCTCAAAAAATTGACACTTTGAAGACCTCAAGACCGGCAAACGGAACTTGGGTGCCCCCGACTTGCCGGTAGGTTTATAGTGAATCCAACACCCTCTAATTACACTTACCCATTTAGGAAACTTCAAGGTTTTGTTGCACATCGCACAGAGGTCTGCACCTCAAAAAATTGACACTCAAAGACCTCAAGACCGGCAAACGGAACTTGGGTGCCCCCGACTTGCCAGTAGGTTCATAGTGAATTCACATCCCCTTCGCTTACCTTCCCTCCCCCTACCCGTCTAGGAAACATTGGACATTCGTTGCATTTCGCAATAGACATTGCACCTCAGAAAATAGACACTTGAAGAGCTGGGATTCCGCTAACCAAATATACTTCCATCGCAATTTACCGTCAAGAAATAATGTACTATCGAAGCCCAGCCTTGCACTTGGACAAAAGAATGATTTGAATACATCTCTAGACCTACATCAACGCAGTCTCCCTCTTCATTGAGCCTATAGCTCCGTGCGACTTGGCTCCGTAACTTCCCATCCTCCCAAATATTCAACCATATCAGACTCCTGCTCGTGGTATCAAATGGACCGCTAATACAGTTCGGGTGTTCTCTACGACCATTTTAAGTCACCCGAAGAGACCACCTTGCACGCTATACTCGCACTTTAACGTATGGAACTTGTGAATTTCAATACAAGACGAGCAGATGTTGGTCAAATAAAAGCTTCCGGCTGAGACGGTTGATACCTAATTGATTGGCCATATTTAGAGGTGCGCTAGAGTAACTCTATCAGCTGAACTTTCATTCTGGGACTCGTCTCAAGTACGCCACTTTTCAATGTTTCTGCGAGTAAGCGAGAAGCTACATCTGTACCCAGCGCACTTGACTTCTGAAATGTCAGCTCTGGAAAGTCGACAGATCTTGGCGCTAGCTTAGTATGGATAAAGAGAACGCTATCCCACAAAATCGAAGGCTTCAATTTCATCAGACTCCATTTTAACTACAACAACGTCATTAAACTTGAGAAGGCGAAACAAAAATGCTCAGAAACTCACCTCTCAACAATTTCGACGAGTGTACTTGAGTAGTAATCATATTCATAGCGAATGGAAAAAGAATTCAGCAAATGTACGAAAACATAACAATCGATACAACAAGTCAACGAATCACTTGCTAGGGAGAGAAGCGGTGACTCAAGGTTGCAAGGATATTCAAAAAGGGGTGTTTTAATAGCTGGTAAGAAACATATTAAGGGTGGACCTGGGTGGTGTTACCTATATCTAGATCTGAGGAGTAATGTTTTGTCCGTGACAGGAACCACTTCACTTATCGCCAAAAAATACAGTTGTTCAACCTCCCTGCAGAGCAGACTAAAACATGGACAATGAAGATATTTGATCATCGTGGTAGGGTCACGTTTACTCATTACTTAGACTAAGAACTATCTGAACAATTACTTCACAACACAAGAACCCGAGGTCTGGACCACGAATTTCTGGGAGTATTTACAGTCCAAAAATAGCTTAGTGTCATTTTCGCCCTATACCTTCAGCTCAACTCCTCACAACCTTATTCTACATCCAAAGAAGCTGGTATCTCCTAGTTCAAGTCACACTCATTGTAAGCGACACCATACATACGCATATGGCCGACTCCAAAACAGCAACCAGTCCATTGTTCCCGCCTGCTATAGCTTATTTGTTGTTGCCTTTTCCAGAGCGTTGGCTTTGTCTGAATTCGATACTGAGGACACATTATCTCTATATATAGTAGCTACAAGACAAGACAATAGGATGTTACAAGTAATCAGGTCTACTTACTCGTCTTATCTACACTACATTTCACATAATTTGAACAACACCAATCGCAAAAATAAATGAATGAAATCCAAACACAGCCACTCACATCCCTCGCACATCACCAATATCACACACCTATCACCTCCAAGCCTCAAACCACATACTCAAATCAGACCAAATAACCCCTTTTCTCACCCTAAGAGCCAAACCAAACCAGACCAAACCACACCCCCATTCAAAAGGGATTCGGGAAAAGAAACAGCAAAAGAAGAACATCTCACATACCCCACATCAACATTTTACCAGTAGAATAAAGCCAACTCACCCTAAGCACAAGACAACATACTCTCTCAAATAAGCCTCCATCCCATCACATCACATCCCATCAAAATACCGTAATCCCACACCAAAGAACCCACAAACCCACGTGCACACACGAACGCTCAGCATACACAGCTTACAATTGCAACATAAAGACCCAACGTTACCACACACTGAATCCAACCCATAAAAACTTTCTCTATGATCCGACATGGTCGTTTGGAGCGCTACAGCCTACATTGGCTTAAATCCCGACAATCATCTCATCTCCCAAATCCGGATTGACCTCCCTTCCTCCAACCAAACAGAATCTCAACTCACAGGACCTACTACGCTACCTCATAAAGTCCTAAATACAACCACCCACTCTGCCGTCGAAATCCTTTCTACTGTCAATCAGAACCCCAAGATTCTCGAAACTATCCCACCCTTACCACAAACCGCTGCTATACTAACACAATCCAACCATCCCAACAATCAAGAACCCCTTTCTAGCCTTGCATAATAACAGAAACTTTAGCTCGTTCAACACGATTAGTGCCTGAAAGACTCCTGTATCCCATTGGCCACTAGACGAACTCTTACTCTATCTATCTATCTCCCCATACGCCGTCCTTTTATCCTCGGGGTAGGCTATTAGTTCCAACGTCTTGGGAGCTCAAGATATCCATAGGGGCTATCAACATTAATATACGTATTAACCACAAGATTCAGTTGTCCCGAGAGACGGTATACCAACCTTTCAAATATACCCAGGTAACATCCTACAGCAAAGCATTTCACACTTCCTATATACAACATACCATACCATACTACTCTCCTAGCCCTCATAAAGCTCCCCACTTCAAGACCAAATTACCGACTCTACGAAAAAAGTCAATTTGAAACCACAAGTTTAGCTTTACTCACTGTGACGTCCCTGGCCAGAACGTAGGTCACCACCAGGCGAGTAAGATGACTCGCCTCCTTGGCCTCGGGTATATAAACCCACCTTTGTACTTAGAACTCCCTTCTTCTCTCTTTAGCATTAAATCCTCGTTTACGGACCAGGTACTTTAATTCACACTGTTTACGGTTCTCACTGTCACAAGCTTATAAATAAACATAACATGCAATACAAATCTCTCCCTCTAAAGTACAGTACCTAAACAATAACAACCAAAAAAACCCCTTCAAAGTTCCATCCCCTCTAATCCCCATCCACTACCACTACCACAACCACACCCCCCCAACTCCATTATCAAAAACAAACATTCTCTCCTCTATATCTTCTTCCCTCTTCCCTCTTCCCTCTTCCTTATCCTATCCACCAAATCCCATCCTATCCAAGTAAGTACCCAAACACCCATCATCCAGTCTTTTCACAACAGCGTGTACGTGACTATCCCGTACCTCTTACCCATCTTACCTATCCAAGGTTCCCTTCTTACACATAGCCATCTCAAACCCCAGTCTTCCATATACACTCCACTCTCCACTCCCTCTAGAACTATATCCCAAGCCCTGGAGAGGTCTACGAGAAGATGCTGAAGAACACATCACTAACGTCATGAAATGTACTTCAAGTGAGAACCCCATCCACCCACGCATACGCGCTGAACTATACAGTACTAATTTTCAACCTCTGTACACCTTTCCCTTACCCCCTCTCCACGATTTAACAACGAAAGTCGAGGTAACGAGCTCGAAAGCTCCCTTTCCCACAGCACGCCTCTACCTCTACAACACCTCTTACTGTACATCTGTCATCTCACTTCAACAACATCACTGTCATCACATCGCACTCAATCTTAATGTATCTTGAAGGTTAAAAAAATATCTTCATAAACCCCCCTCTCTCTCATCAAAAAGATCCCCCAAAAATTGCGTGCCAGCAGTCCTGCACAAGATTGTGCGCAACGGGACTGTAAATATGTACAAGTGAAACAAGTGTAAAAGATAATAGCCACCTCGCAGAGATGAGGAATACCCATCAACTTGAAAGGAGCCTAAGAAATAAGATTCCCGTCTGTTCATCCCTCGTCACCCATAAACCCCAGTCCGAAATCCTTATGGTATCCTTCGAAATATATACCCCATGAAAAAGAAGAAAAAACGCCCCAAAAATTTGTACAAAGCGAAGTTTGTGCTCCCAAAAATTTCCACTCAATCATTCCTTTTGTACCAGATCTTTTTTCGTTTCGTATCGTAGTCCGAATTGTATCACATCATACATAGAAAGCAAGAAAATAATATGCGTTTGTGGAGAATGTCGAGGGTGTGAAGAAAAGGAAACCATTTTCTCAATATTGAACTCAGAAAGGGTTTAAATTTAACCCGAAGGAGAGTCGCCAAGGAATCCCCAGTACTTCTCAGCGCCAAAGGTGGACGGGTTGTCAGATTTCCACAAGGTGTTGTAAGTGTTGAAAAGAATGATGGAGCTTGGGTTGGAGCTGAATGCAGCCTTGATGGACTCGATAGAAGCAAGTTGGTTATCCTTGGAAGGAACGGCCTTCTTGTTGGCGCCTCCTTTGGATGGCCAACCTGTCTCAGTGATGACAACTCGTTGGTTCTTGTTGGCAAGCTTGGTCTTCAAGTTGGAGATCTGCTCGGTCAAGAATTTACCCGACTCGGATGCGGCAACGTTACCATCGAAGAATGGGTGAGAGTTGACAGCACAGTAGTCGGATTTATCGCAAAGTTCTGGATGAGCAAGTGTAGCAACAAGGGTATCAACGGTCACGATAGGTCCGGTGTACCCAGCCGTCTTGAGAAGTCCTCGGGCGGTATCCATAGCGGCAAGGACGGCACCTGGAGAGGTCTGACCTGCATTGACGAGCTCGTTGCCAACGGAGATCGTGTCGAAGAGGGACCAGTCTCCATTTGCAGCTTTAATGATAGTTTGAACCTCCGAGTTGAGGTTGGCCAAGTTGAAGACACCTGCGAAGAGCTTCATGGACTTGGCTTTGCAGGCTGAAAGAACTCTAGCGACTTGCTCACAATCAGTGCCATAAACACGGACGGTAGAGTAATCACTTGGGAGTGCTGCGAAATCAGTGTTGACTTGGGCTTGAGTCTTGCAAGTTCCATCACCGTTGTATGGGGAGTAGGAGAATCCGAATCCATCTCCTACAGGGGCGGGGGCAGGCTTAGAAGGAGCTGGGTTTGAGTACGTTGGGGGAGGTGCAGCAGCTTCTTGAACAACAGGAGCTGGTGCTGGTTCAACCGCAGGGGGAGCAACAGCAGGAGCTACATATGGTTTAGGAACTGGAGCTGGGGCCGGAGCTACATATGGTTGAGGAGCTGGAGCTGGAGCTGGAGCCGGAGCTACATATGGTTGAGGAACTGGAGCTGGAGCTACAGCAGGAGCTACATATGGTTGAGGAACTGGAGCTGGAGCTACAGGAGGAGCAGGGGGAGGGCTTGGTGTTGGTGTTGCAGTTGGGGGTGCAGGGTTAACCGTCTCAGTAGACTGTGGTGCTCCATATTGGTCCACGTAGACAATAACGTGAGGACCTTCGACGTATACTGTCTCGACGTGAGTGATGAGTTCCTTCTTCTGGTGCTGATGAGCATGTCGACCTATATGAGAGTTAGATGTTACCAGGTGGTTGATGGAGGGAAAGAAACCTACGGAAAGGTTGAGCAAGAGTTAATTGAAGCAGGGAAGTGGCTGCGATAGCAAAAGTGGTGGTCTTCATTTTGAAATGAGGGAAAATGTTAATCTATAGTCGTGGTTTCGTAGTTGGTTGTGTTTGTCTGTACCGGCCAGCGGTTGTTAGCAAATGAAATGTATGGTTGTATGTATGTATATGATGAAGCTTGGCTAAGCGTACTGACTCGAGTGAGTTGAAATGTTGTTGATGGAGGGAACGACTGGAATGAATCTTTGGGATCTTGAGAGGAAGGAAGAAGTGATGAAGGGCCAGCTTTGTGTATATCTCACAAAGGAAAAAAAGTCGGGTGACAAAGCAGAGCATACGAACCTTTTGTTTTGATTTTTCGTCGAGAAAAAGGGCCAATTTCCACCAAAAGTCGAGTGGTGGTGATTTACTTGGAATGCAAGGCGTTGGATTGGCTGATGCTGGTCTCAAACCGCGTGTGTTTGTGGTGAGGGATTGGATAGGTTTTTTCGGGTCCAAATCTGGGAAATGATGATCCAAACCTGTGGAAGATGTTTGTTCCAAAGTGAGAGCGAGGAGGGCAAATGTGGTGACTGAGCTTGCAGTGTGTTGTTGGGTGTGTGGATGTGTACGGGTAAGAGTTTGGAATACGCAGTATTCAGCAAGAGAGAGTGGGGTACCTCCGTAGAGTTGGCGGGTAGCGAAGGATAGAAATTTGGCCAAAGCCGAGAGCCAAAAACCGAGGGAAGGAAGAGGAGAGGGAGAGGGAGAGGGAGAGAACGAGCGAGAGACTGTCGTTGGTGGTGACTGCCGTGAAGAGAGTCGAAGGCAGAAGACGATCCGGGGGAAGGGGCGTTCTTTGTAGCGGGAAGGTCCAAGGGTGTACTCCGTAGGTGTGCAGGTGGGCAGGTGGAGGTGGGCAGGTGTGCTGAACCATCACTGCATCAGGGGTCAATTTGGTCGTTGGGGGTGTCAGGGTGTGTGAAGGTCCCGCATGGGTGGATTTTGTGGGCCAGACCCGAGGGGCGCGGCTGCAGGTACGGATCGCTTTTACTTCGTAGGGTGCAATTGGTGGGTGGTGCAGACTCGGCAGGGTGTGATGCCAGGCCCAAAATACGGCTCAAAGCCATTCTTGGAAGGCGTGGCAAAAAAGGACTCGTTCAAAGGAAGTCAACACTCATCACCATGGGAGCACGGAAGGAAACAATTCGACCAAATTGCACTGCTACCGTATTGTGAATTTACGAGTCTTCGAGTACAGGGTCTTTCGCTGCGTCTCTCGCTAGGTACTCGAGTACGGAAGCGAAGAAGAGGGGATACGAAGCGAGGTCCAGTACCAAGTAAGGAACCAGAATCTATTTTCTGGTCTCTCGGTCAATTCGAATTCGACCACGGACTCCAGACTGTACCCAAATCGGAAGTTTCGGTACTAGACTTTTTGTTTCCATTTCAGGCTCAAGCGAGGCGCCGGTGCTGCACTGCTGACGCTGCCATATGTGGAGATTTTCCTGTACCTTGCGATGCTTGTTGATCCTCCCAGGCGGTTATGAAGCGCTACATTCCGGATGGGCGGCTGTCCAGCAAGAATTTACATCGTAGAAGTATCAGAGATTCGTACACGGTAAAGATTGAAGCAATGGCCTTTGAACGACCAAGTCAATCTGTACTTCGTATTTTCTGTCTTCATGCATTTCTTGTCGAAATTTCGCAGCATGATACCAAGTTTGTATACTCTACTCGGCGCCGTCACCGTCCACTCAACAATCAGCGTCTCCCCTGGTCATCAACGTTAACGACGGCAGCTCGTCAGCACAACACATGCGCGTACTGTATTTAGTAGTGGGCTGTTGTGCTGAGTAGAGCAAGAGCAGCAGAGGTGCCTGCGTCCGTACCGAGTCCGTCCCTGGTTGTGTTCCTGATGACGACTGCAGAAAACACCTCAGCGGGCTTCGAGAAGAACGTGTGATTACTGGTACAACCAATACCAACATCAACACCACCAACACATTCTCAAGTCCACCCTTCGTTGCCATGGATCCGAAGCACCACTCTTCTCTCCCACCCCAAGGTCAACAACGCAATAATATACTGTATATTATAGACTTGGCGAAAGAAACGCAACTCGCTTGTCCACGCGGTTGAATCATTTCTCAAAGTTGGGACGAACCCTCGATCAAAAAACAAGAAGCCTTACGAGTACATCCTCTCCCCCAGTGAAAATCTGGATTCGGGATCGTCCCATCCAGACCTGATCACCATTCTTTAATCTGAATCCCTGCAAAAGTCGCGATAAAGGCCCCCTGGAATCAAACCTGGCACCTTGGCAGGGCTTAGCAAAACTAGGACTGCGCTGTCAGGCCTGTCATGTACAAGTAACAGATGGCAATTATGATCAAGGTGTCGTTTCATTTATTTTGGCCACTTTGGCCGCATATATCTCCGAGCGAACACGTCCGAAAGACCATTTCATTCCATTGATTGGTGGAGAGCACTCAGGCACAACTTTTCCCTGCTGCGTTAGTGCCAAGTAGTTTTTTTAGTCAGGTACGGAAGTATCGCTTTCTGGATGTGGTTAGATGCTGATTGAAAATGGCTCAATGAAGACGGAGACTTCTTCTTTTTTCCTATTGCCGATGCGTCTGCATGGGAGACAAACCTTGGAAGAATTTTGGGTTGGTGACATTATTGAAGTTTCCGTTGTTGGGTCGTGAGCACGACACATGCCGGATGATTGAAAGATAACGGTCTATTCGTTTTCCAGCCTACGAAGACGGTACAAGTTACCAATTGTTTACTTGCCGACATGGAAAAAGAGCTCAACGGAACCTGATCTCATCATGTGAAAGCTCTGAGGCATTTCATGTCCCACCCCGATAAGCAGACATACGAGTACACCTTGATTACAGTACAACCCCTCCTCACCCACAACTCCCGTGAGTCCGTACATCAAATTTACTTGGAGGTGGCAACACCACCAACATGACCAAGAACCCCCTTCAGCGCGTCGTCCACAAGCAGGGAAACCCCGAGAAGGACACCACTCAAAGGATATCTTTGGTAATAATTTACAGTAATAATCCCAGCAACATGCCCTGCCCACCGACTCTCACTCCTCCCATCCTCGGCCATCTCACACTGCCACGAATTTCCCCCCATCAGGTAATCCCTACCACCTCCCCCCCCCAAAAAGTGATGAAGCTTACTTCAGAAACCCTCCCATATTGATTTCCTTATTTTCTCCTCGTCCCTCATCCCTCACCAGAAAAACATTCCCCGGTCCAGTCGGTGATGACATGCCCCCCCTTCCCCCTCTCCCCCCGCCTTTACACATAATTTACGAAGGAAAGTCAAGATTCCAGGATGAGGAGAGATTGCGGCTTACGAAGTTGGTCTCTGGGTGAAAGTTTATTTTTTCTCGAGGAACGGGGTGGGATGGGATTGGTCATTTTATTGGTGTCTGGTCGGGTTGGATTTACGAGGCGTTTCTTGTGTACTGTGGGTAAGCGGTTACGTACGCTGTGCGTGATGGGATGGGATTAGTAGGGGCGACAGTTGGTGTAGTTGTCTATCTGGCTGGGTTGGGTTGGAGTATAAGATACTCTGTACGCCCCGCTTATCCTTTCCATTCTTTTCAGCAGTACGGTACGGTACAGTACAGGAAATTCGGAATAGTTTCCAGAATCCTTCTGTTAGGTTTGCGCTACTTTTCCGTCTTCCTCCGAAGTCACTGTTGTCGTCGTTTTTGGCTTGGTACAGAAGCCATTGTGCGGAATATGAATATACCTAGCTAAGTACGTCGTCCTAGGCGGAATAAATGTAGATTTTCTAGGGTGGCTAATGTAAGGTTGGCAACAGGGTAAAAACCCCTGATAACCCTACATTCATTTCGCCCGGGACGAAGTAATGATACAGTAATCGGCGATGTTTCTGTTATTTACTCTACTTCGATGTTAGCTTCTTTCGACGGTCTTAGTTTCCTTCTGCTTGCTACGAGTGGAAGGAAATTACCTACTTATCAGGTATAATTGTATCTTAAAACCAAAGTATCTTAGTATCCCATCTTTTTAAGTCATTTAAATAACCTATCGATTGTCGTGAACGATTGATTCATTAACTTACCACTCCAAATAATTAGGTTATCATTTATAGCATAAGTAAGATTATAGTACGGTTAACCCCGATATGATACTAAGATATAAAAAGAAAATACTTCTTCCCTTTATTAGTTTAACTTTACGTTAAGTAAGTCAGTAGATAATAAGGAAAGAGTATAATACAACGGACCTATATTATATAATATAACTAAGTGTTAGTTTGACTTTATTATTAAATATAAGGTGTAATATAGGAAGAGGCTAAACCTTAGTATTAGACTATTCCTATTATTAATGTATACCGAGTTCAAGGTATAGAAGTTATACTACTATAATATAGGTAGGACTAGCCTAGTTAGGTAGTCCGTGCTACCAAGTATATTTACTCGGATATTATAGCGATACTAGGCTTACTTTAAAAGAAGTAAAAGACTTAGTATAAATAACTAATTATCTAAAGTCATTAGCAAATTAAATCTATTAATTTCTCTCCTAATATTAATTAAGTCTATTAATACCTTGTAATTCGTAAATCTATCTAAATCTACTAATTCTCTATATTATTATTATTTTATTTTTTACTACTATCCTTATATTTAATCTAGTCTTCGACTATAATCTTAATCTTATTTATATTAATAAGTATAACTAATATTTAGTAAAGCTCTAATTTTATTATTATATTAGTAAGACTCGTAGTTCCCTTAATCTAAAGGATCTTATAGATTTTATATTATTTATACGCCTAGCGTAATACTATTACGTTAATTATAAGATACTTCTCTTTTATTAAACTAAGTTTTATTAAGTATTTATATATTAACTTAGAGTTTATATAAATCGTTAATTTAAGTATTTTACCTAGGATAGCCTCTAGCGTTAACTTAATAACTCTTACTATATTAAACCTACTACTTAAAGTATATAACTCGAATACTAATATACTTTATATAATTTATCTATATTTTATAAAGCTCTAGTATAAAATAACCGTGTTATTATCCTTATTTACTAGGTATAAAACATAGCTTATTTAAGAGGAAAGGTTAGTTAGGTTTATAAAAGAAGTATTTATAAATAATATAAGCTTTAGTAAGTTAATATCTAAAAGTATATATTTAAGTTCGCGCTTCGGATTATTAATTAACTATTAAAGACGCTTATTTAATATATTAATATTACTCTTCTTAGGGTTTAAAGTTTATACTATAACACTTAAATCGAATACTATCTTAGGTTAGTATACTATAGCTATATAAGCTCCTAGTACTTATTAAGTAATATATTAATCCTTTATAGAATAATTCTTATAAATAATATTAGTAACTCTATTAGCTACTAATTTAACTTAATCTCTATAGTTATAGGTAAATATAATAGTACTATCCTTTACTAGGGTAATTCTACTACTATTAAATTTTAAAGGTTTATCTAGAGTTAATTCTTTAGTAGACTTAGATTTGAATATAGCTAACTTTACCTTTTCTTTATTTATAAAGGTACTATTACTAAGGATAAGAGTATTGTTAGTCTAAAGTCTAATTATACCCTAAAATCCTACCTTATTTATATAGAGTAAGTAGGAATCGTAGGTCGATTACTATATATCTAGCTTCTCTATATAGTATTTAATATACGTGTTATATTAGTAGTTACTTAATTTAGAGATACTATATAAAGGTTTAATAATCTTAAAGTATAACTTCTTCTATTATAAACTACTTTTTAGTCTTTATATAAATATAAAGTAATTAAGGTTTATTATTAATTAAGTATATACTTAAATAACGTCTTATAGCTAGAGTTTAATTATTAGATCCTTATAGAACTTAATTACTATAAGCGTAATAATAATTCGTATACTAACCTTTTAGATTATAGGTAATTATATTAAAACTAAAGACTTTCTATTATTATTAAATACCTTAACTATAAGTCTAGATTTCTTAAATACCTCGGAGGTACTTTTTATTCTTAATTATATTAATAAATCGAGAACTAAATATATAAGTATCTAATAGTAGTTAATTAACTATAATAATCTTAAAGACTTTATTATTAGTTAATTTACTTATCTTAATTTATCTATAATTATTAAATACTAAATATACTACGCTATTATCTATAAAATATACTTAGTACTTTAGTCTTATAATATTACCTTCTTTATAAACTAGAAATACCTTAGTATAATAAATAGCTATAGTCTTTTATAGTTATCTATAACTATACTTTAGTAGTATAAGATCCTTTTTATTTTACTTATCTTTATTAGAATATAGCTTAATTCGTCTTAACTTTTAGGGTTATTTATAACCTTACTTTAGTTAATCCTCCTTAGAGTATTTGTTAGAATACTTTATAATATCTCTATATTTAAGGTTTATATCTAGTAGATCTTAAAGATTAGATATATTCTTATTTATATATTATAGTTTAATAACTATAGATTAAAATTAGACTAGTTTACTTTTAATCTTAATAATTATATCTTCTTCTTTATATTCTTATAAAATATATAGTCTTTACTACTTCTTATACTTACGCTATACTTAAACCTTAGCTCTAAAAAGTAAATCCTTAATTTAATTAAATAAACCTAACTATTAATAACATTAAATATATACTAAGTATTATTAGAAATAAATTTACTATAATTATTAACGCTATTAGTTAGATAAAAGTAGTTATACTCTAGTACTCTAAATACTAAATATTCGGCGTAGGAGTATTAGAAGCGAATATTATTAATATTATAGATATTAACGAATTTAGTAATTTTAGTATATAAGTAAGGTATATAAATAAACCTTAACGTAATTATATTATAAATTAAATTAAAGTTAAAAAGGCCTATATATACTAGGTTCTCGAATAATTATTTCTATCCTTTAGTTTATTTATCTATTAATTAGTTCTACTATATCTTAATCCTTTAATTCTTTATAAATAAACTATAAATATATACTTTCGAAAATAGAAGTTCGTTATTATTCTTAGACGTCTTATATAAAGAGTACTAAAATCTATAGGTTAGTATATATAAAATAATTATAAATATTATAATTACCTAGAGCGCTAAGAGTAATAAAACCTCCTTATCTTTATTAGATTAAATAACCTTTAAAAAGCTATAAGCCTTAAAATAATTAATACCGAATTTTAGAACTATTACCTAAGTATAGTTTAATATATTTATATAAAGTCTAATTAAAAACCTCGAATAAGCGTTAATTATCCTATATATCTAAAACCTATATTTAGATAGTTTATTATACTTATTAATTAACTATACTCGATTTAGTTCCTTAACTTTATACCTTTCTCTTCTATAATAATTATCTAAGTTCTTAGAGTTATTATAACAAACGTGCTTCTAGATAGTCGGAACAATACTCTATTCTTAGGACAATAGATAAGGAGAGAAGGAGAGCTCGAGAGAGCTAGGAACTAAATACAGGTCGTGCGCGCTAGTACTAGCGCGCCTCGCCGAGCGAGCATGTAACATCCAACCCTCGTGACTATAACCGTTATAGTTATAGTTCTTAATATCTTATAGATTAAGTATATAGAGTATTACTTAGACGTCTTTAGAAGAGATAAATTTATTGAAGTATTTTTAAAGGTATTAATTGTAACGGTTCTGACCGTCACGTGTTATCTCAGCCTTGACTAGCGTGGCTTGGCATCACACCTTGTATTTAGACTCGAGCTCCCTCGAGCTCTCCTCTTCTCTTTAGCTTAGAATCTTCGAATAGACAGTTCTACGATTCCATAACCTACACCTTGGACGCCCACGGGCAACATATCGTACGTGTCGTTATATTAATAAGTATACCTAGAAACTATTATTAATTAATTTATATATAAATTTACAAGTAATTATTTACTATACTTTTTACCTTAGTAAGTAGATTACTCTAAATTTAACGCTTTTAAAATTACCTCTACTTTACTCTTAATATTTACTACTTTATTCTCTAATCTTATAATATATTTATAGTATAAATCCTACTAGTTATAAATTACTTTTAAGGCCGAATATATAAGTTCTAGGCGTCTATAGAATTATCTTAAAGCTTATAGGATTATAAAATAGTTATAATTATAATACTATTTAGTTAGTTAATATTAAAGGGTACGTAATAAGACTTTTAGATCGAATTTATTTAATAAGAATATATAGATTTAAGCGTTTATCTATTACTCGTTATAGTACTAGCATTTAATATCCTCCTTATATAATTCCTAGTTACTTTTAGTTAGAAACTCTAGTATTATAAAAAGTTAGTAAAAAGATAAGTAAAAGCAGTCTTAGATAGTCTAAAAAGGTAGGAATATACTTTTTATTAAGTAGACTTTAAGTATAAGATTATTAATCGCCCTCTCTTCGCTAAGTCCTTCTAATAGTAGCTATATACTCCTACCTATAAGGCTAGATAGCCTTCTTATATTAATACTAATTTAACTTACCCTAGACTTAGTAAATACGTCGAGAATTATTATATTAATTATAATCGCCTTAAATATCCTTTAGAATACTAGTTTTAGTATATATATTACCGTATACTATTAAATTAACTAACTAGAATCTATAAGGCTTAGGAGTTATAGGAGGCCAAGTAGCGAAAGTAGGTAGATTTTTAACCCTAATAGTACTTAGTATATCTTAGTATACTTATAAATCTATATACTCTAATTAAATAACTTTTAAAACGTATCCTAGAGAATCTATAAGACTCTTAGTATATCTACGAAATATAAAAGGTTAACGTATAATAAGGAATAAATAAGGAACCTTAAGCTCCGACTTCTATAATTCTAGAGATAATAAGGTACTAATAAGGTAGGGTAGGCTCTATCCCTAATACTAAGCCTATTTAGTAAATCTTTAATACTACTATATAAAAATCGATAACAGGGCCTAGGATAGGGCTATATTCCTAGCCTAAACTACTATATTATATAAAACCCTAAAAATATAACTTTTTTAATATTTTATTATAAATTAATATAAAACCTCTTAAATAAATAATTCGATTTAATAGAATCTTAATATATAATAGTATTAATTTATAGTCTAATTAAAAGTAGTAGAGATAACCTACTATAGTTAATTATTAAAGTATATAAAAGAAGTTAAAAGCCTTCTTATTTAAAAATAGTCTTACTTACTTACCTTCGCTAAGCGTAGAAACGGCTTAAATAAGAAAAGCGTCTTATATAATAAACTTAGAATAAAGTCTAGATAGAATATACTTTATTTATTAAGAAAACTAATATATTAATTATTTATTTATAAACGTAACTATACTATCTAAAGTCGCTTTAATTATTATAAAAGAATACTTTTAAGTCTATCTAATCTATCTACTATTAAATCTAATATTTATAATATATAAAACTACTTTATTCTAGCTTATTTAATATAAAGAGTTTTTAAGACCCCTTTACCTTTCCCTTCTATCTACTACTATAACTAGGACTAACTTTCTCTCCTCTATAACTTATATTAGCTATAATTTATCCTTAGCTATTATTATAGCCTTAATAGCGTATCCTTAAAGCTATTCCGGGGGAATCTTCTATACTAGTATTTAAAACTAAAGTAAGAGAACCTATTATTATATAATCTTCTTTAACTAAAGAATCTATAGTAGTATTACTACTAAAAATACCTCTAGCCTCTTAAGTAAGCTAGGCCTTTATAAGCTTTTCTACTATATACGCTTTTATTATAGTAGAGTTAGGAGTTTATATAATATTAGCTTTAGTTAAGAATATTATTAAGGAAACTTTAACCGCGGTTCTCTTTATAGAGTTTAGTAAAGAACCTATAAGATTAATTATTATTAGTATTTAATAAGCTATAGTTAGAGTAATAAATAACTTAAATAAATCTAAACCTTATAGATTAGCTTTATAAGATACGTTATCTAACTTTAAGTACTTCTACTTTAATAGTAAGGCTACTAAGGACAAAGTCTTCTAATTACTTACGTATTCCTTATCCTAGATTATTATATTAAGGATAAATACTAGAATAATCTATAGTATTCTATTCTTTACTTTATACTATTTAATAAAGTTATCTAGGTAAGCTACTACTAGAAGCTCCTTTCTATTAAAGATATTAGGCTAATAAGGTAGATCGATTTTAATTAGTTTACTATTAGTCGGAGCTATAGTAGTTACGTACTTACACTTATTATCCTTAGTTTACTTAAGAACTAAACTCTCCTTATTACTCTTATTCTAGTTAATTGTCTTTTTTTATCTTAATATAAATATATAGTCCTTAATTTATATATCCTTCTCTTAAATAACCTTGTCTAGATTAAAGTTCGAATTAATTAAAAACGCTACTTCTTTTTTCCTACTATTCTATAGGCTTTCTCTCTTAGGCTATAATATTATATCTACTACTTTTAGTATAGACCGAACTAGTTTAATCGCAAGGGGATAGTAGTTACTTAGGATTTTTAGTATAGTATTATACTTAACTTATTACGCTAGGCTCCCTTTAGAGTGTTTTAAGGAGTCGGCTATATACTTACTAGAGAAGTTCTCAAGTAGTAGAACCTTAGTTTAGATAGTAGTAGATCTTACTACTAGTTAAAAAGCTTATAATCTTAGTAGAATTTTATTATTATTATTATCCTTAGAGTATATAATTATAGTACGATTATTAATAAGTAATTATAAAAGAGGTAATCGAATTATAATACTAGGAGTTATATTTATAATAAGAGCCTAGGATTACCTTATATTTTATATAGGAATACTTATATTAGGAGTATTTAACTCCTTTTAGGTTAAGGGCCTACTATACTACTAATATTTAAGGTAATTATAGTTAGGATCTTATATATAAATTATAGAGTAACTAGAGTAAAATTTAAATACTATAATCTACTAAGTATATAAGTACGCCCTATAGGAGCTAGAAATAAGTAAATATCTACTAACGTTTAGTATAGAGTACTCGAAAATATAAGATCTACGATTTTACTACTATTTAGTAAAAACATATACTACTTTCCTATTTTAGATAGTAGAAAGAGGTAGTAGAAGGAATTAAAGGGTTTAATTAGTTAGAAGATATAAATATAAATATAACCCTTTAAATTAGTAAGTATATTTAGGATACCTACTATAATATTATACCTAGCTAATAATTATATATTTAGGACTATAAACGTATATATTCTATTTAATTAGCTTAATTATTTAACTTTATATTATTATAAATATAAGGCTATTAATATAACGTACTAGCGGATATAGACTTTTTAGTAAGCTAGGTATAGGAGTATATATAAGAACGTATAATATAATATAAAGGTAGGTCTATTATATAGTAAATATACTAGTATATCCTATAGAAATTATTACTTTAGTAGTTAATATATAGAATACCTTTAAAATAGCTAGAATAGCTAAAATAACTAATACTTTCTTAACGTAATATAATACAAAAGTAGGATTATTATATAGAAAATACGCTAGTATATCCCGTAGGAGTTATTATTAGCGGTTAATATATAGGACGCCTTTAAAATAGCTAGAATTAGTATCGCTTTTAGTAATAATTAAACTAGCTTCTGTTTAAAATCTAGCTTTATTTAAACTTTAGTATAAATACCTTGTAAAATACGTGAGGATTAATACGTAGGGATTGATTTATAGAGCCTAAGGAGTAGTAGCCTTATCTACTCAAGTCCGTTCCGTAAGCTTGAAGCTACAACGACATCTTTAATCGACCTTGATTTCCCTACTTTCTTGCCTTGTCTATAAAGACGTCTCTTGATTCCTAAGGTTCATACGCAAAGCGAAAAAATATCATCCTAACCCTAAAATTGGGAAGAGGGGGATAGAGGAATGGTACTACTAATAGAAATTATAGAATTCGGTCGAAGAGGTGGAGATGTTATTAGTAAAGAGAGTGGGTGATAGGGGAGGGATCTTTAGACTACTTTTATGAGTTTTTTAGAGTGTAGTGTACAGAGTAATTTTCGACAACAGCATGTATTTCAACAACAAGAGCATTCAGACCATTTTGGGGGTTTATGTAAGAGATAAAGATTTCTTGGGCGGTATAGGGGTTACTTAATTGGTAGATGTAAATGTGAGGTACAGTACTCTCTTGCATTTCTCTCGGGTCTCATGTCACATGTGTCTGAGAGGGATTTGATCTGCTGGGTAGGTTGATTCGTGGTGGATTTGGAGTTCGCTTATGTTGTGTCACTTCTTTTAATTGAGAATAGAGGCGCGGGAGGGGAGGGGAGGGGAGGGGGAGCGATATACCTGCACCATTTATGCGAATTGTTGAGGGGAAATTGGGAGGGAGTGGAAGGTACTATATCATGTCTATTCTGAGTTGTTATTTAACTTCAATCTCGAATTATTTATGAGCTTTCTTGATGTACTGTATGTATTTGGCGCTACAACGTTGATCGATTTTCATTACCCCTCCCTACACCTTCTCCCCGAGGGGGCGTACGAAAGTTTTTCAGAAGCCTCTGGCTGTTGGATAGCGAAAGCTGGTACGTAAGTAGTCTCTGTGAACTTCCAAGGCGTTGGGCTTCATGGGAATTAATACCTTGTTTTCTTTCTGATGTAAGGCATGCTTTTCATTCATATCTATCTATACTCTTTTTATCGTTCCGTATTTGGTACCTCCCGTGATTAGACCAAAAGTGCCTATTAAACGGCTAAGTTGTTGAACTTAGGATATTTGTTACGAGCTTAAAAGGCTCGAAGTAAATTTGAGGGGTTGTAGATGAATAGTTTGGAAAAGAGGTTCCCACCACCCAACCCTTTATAAGAGGGTCTGGGATCTCAGCTGAGATAACCAATCACAGGTTTCACAAGTACAATATCTTATCGAAACATGCGACGAGATTAACATTACCCACCCACGCTACGATCTTAACGCTAGACACCACATTAACCAGACTCAATATGTACATCTTACAAGTATACTCGAAGCAAAGAAGCGTAAATTTTGTTTTTGTTAAAGTAGTGTGTTTTTGTCATCGACAGTGAATTGTATTTCGACAGCAAGAAAACTTATTGTTTAAAAGTCTGTTAGAGGGGAATTGGGATTTGTGGTTGTATTTTATAAGTATCGCGCCGCTTGGGGAAAATTGTTACTGTGTTTAGGGTGTACTGATTAGTATATTGGAGTGCCTTCGAGGGTCAGACGAAAGCGTAAGAGGTTAAGGGTAGCGGATTCCATTCCTGATATTGTGACGGCTGATAATTACGGTAGGTGTGATATAAAAGTAGCAGTAGATTTCTCAGTGACTGGTCAAACTCCTTCATATCTGTGGCAGGGCTGGTAGGCCATATTCATAAATGACGATCATAATCTTCGCAGATTTCGAAATAGGAAGAGAAAACTCATACGCTGGTAAGAATAGGAGTGGCAGAAACAGGAAGGACCAAAGTTTCAGCGAAGAACTTCAGATGTTATGAGATGACAAGAAACAATCCAGATCTCAGCTGAATGGGAACAGAGTGTCGAATATGTGAATTATAGCATGGTAAATAAGTCAGGATATCAATAGAGGATATATATGTAGCACGATCAAATGGTGAAGTCGTGGTCAAAAAATGAAAGATATGCTTCGGCGTAGCTATGAATCGACGAGCAGCGTATGATAATGATCAAGAATACGCCTGTGAATAGTAAATTTAATATCTTGCGCTATGCTATTCGCGGAAACTAATACGTCTAGTTTCTTTTTCTTTCTTTTTCTTTTTGAAGTGGTGTATCCTTGTCTTTCGACAGTAGCTTATATATCGACAGCAGGAAAACTTCTTATCTAAAATTCTGTTAGAGGGAAATTGAGATTTTTAATTGTACGTATTGCTTGGGGGAAATGATTACCGTGTTTTTAGTGAAGTAGAGGCACATGGATAGTTATTCCTTTTTGTAGGGGAGTTTGGACGATAACACCGGCCCCGAAACCAACACTTTCCTGTATTATTCTTGGTTCTCAAGGCAAGAGTTTAAATATTTTTTTATTGGGGCCTCGCTCTTTGACAAAGCTTAAGCAAGAGAGAAATAAAGAGAGACTAACTCTGTTAGTAAACTCCTACAGGGCGTTAATTAGTTCATCATGGCCAAGTGCAAGAGGTATAGCAATCTTTGCTTTGGGGTCGGAAACTCCTTGTGCGATTGGTTTCAATAATCTTAAGAACTTGAACAAGACAACTTTTCCTACTTATATTTTTGGTATCTTTGAAAGACGTGTGGATCAGGGAATACCTAAGGCCATTTGAAATATTTCATTAGTTCATCCTACAAAAACAGCTGATACTTACGTGCCTAAGGATATTAGTCTCTGTACTTGTAGCTAATACTTTATCCTAGGCAAAATAAATGTAGATTTTTCAAGGGTTTTCACCCTGTTACTAACCTTAGCTACCCTAGCAAACCTATATTTATTTCGCCTAGGACAAAGTAAAATATATAGCCCAAATCTATTCTATAGATAGCAAAAGTAGATTTATAATTGAAAGTTTAAAAGTCAATAATTGCGTGCTCGATCGGCCTATCTCCGTTCCGTAGCTAAGTGAACCGTTACAATCAACGAGTATAAAGTTACTCTCGAAATATGACGAAGAGAATCATGCTTCTTCTCGTGCCAGATACCAAGACGCGCTATCCCCATTTTATCCACACAAAGATTTAAAGATAATTGTGGAAGCTGCTGATCAGGGGGTTACGAAGTAAGAATGAACAAAATTTGCTGCGATATTGAGTAACTTGAAACGATATGAGGTTGCCTATCAAACGTAAGCGAGTGGGCTTTCGATAGTAATGCTTTTGATTTATTTCAAGTTTCTATTTTCCCCCAAGACTGATACTAGGCCTTTGCTAAAAGTTCCATGTGCTGGGAGAAGTAGAGTGGAGTATGGTGATGGATGTGTTCGTAGCGTACGTCATAACGTAGTATAAGGCATATGGACAAAGTTGGAAAGGGTTAATTTTATATAGTTGTAGGTAGGGTGGGAATCCGGACAATTAAGTAATCAAACGATTAGAATTCATGAAATCTTTTCTGGTTTTTTTCCTTTGTAACTGCAAGTATCTTAATGCAATTTGTAAGTGTTTTCGCAGGCGATATCGTGAATGTACTGTGACGGCACACTTGGAAAGTTTGATGTAGTTCCCTTACTCGTATGGATATGGATCCCCAGGATCACACTGGAGTTGCATTGGCACAATACTAGAGTGTACGAGGGGTTTGAATTGAAATCAATTTACTATTTGACTATCAGACCAAGCAATCAAGCAAGCAACAAAGGGAAGAATATAAATATTAGTGCGAAGCTACAAAAAGCTAGATAATTCTTTTTGCAAGTATATATATTTGCATACAAATTCATTCCCTTTTTTTTGCTCCAGCCTAGACGAATAAGGAGATCTGGACCTGGACATATGCGTTAAGAAAGGCTTCCTTACTCACAGGTCCTGAAGTTAAACCTTTTGAAGTTTCAAGAAGTGGAGCGAATGAGAAGACATCTGAAACCTGGGAAATGAATACATCTCAAACGACAGCAGATTATATTTTGACAGTAAGTGTTACAGCAAATTCAGATTTGCTTGAAGGTGGTTTCATTAGTAGTAAGTGCAGTCCTCGACTATACTGTCTTGAGTCCTGGTTTAATTTGATTTGAGAATTTGGTGAGTATCGTCGTCGGTCTTCGCAGATTTCTCTTCACAATGGTCGCCGCAAGGTGCATGTTTTGGAGGACTAATCTAGGGCCTCTCGGAGTACAGAAGTACTCGAGGGATAATTCAGCTAATGCTACCCTGTAATTCGTCAGCAACACTGCCGACATGAGCTTGCTCTCTCCATCTAGTTGTGCCATAGTTGCTAGGAATCTCGCAAAATTTTCGAATCTTTTCTCTTAGTATGCAAATCTCTCGATAGAATGCGAATATACTATGTTCGTGATGCTGGTAGAACCCAACCACAGGTCCACTTTCCAATGCTTTTGGACTTTCACCTTTTCACCTCTTGTTTCTAGGAATGGCACATTGCAAAATGTATGTTTTACATGACTTGAGAGAAGGAAGGTTATCCAAAAAGATAATTACAGAAGTTGAAGTGAAGATGTAAATTGATAAGTGGCAGGAGATTCAAGTTGCTAAGGTCACCCTGGCACTATCTTCTTGCTAATATTACTAGCCTCAATAAGTAACCATTACTGCACAAAGCTGTGGAGCCTTTCTCATAATACAAAGGTTTCTTAGTTCGTATGTTTTGCGTGACATCAGAAAGAAAGAGTCCACTGACTCTACTTATATATACCCCCTTTTCATACCTTCGCTACCAGTCTAACTTTGTATCCACAAGATACAATGCCGCAACGATTCAAAGCACTTAAGTATAGTAAGCGATAACCCCTTCAATATATAACCTCTCAGCAAAACAACCGATGTATTCTCGACAGTCCGAGGATAGCTTCCTCCATGCACAACACTCCAAAAGTCTCCCTAAAGATTATCGCTGAGTCTCTAACAATGTAGCATTCAAAGCCCATAAAACCCCAACAGCGAGCCCAGTAATCAACTGTCAGAGCACCTGGTTCTAGGAGTGAACAAACATATACTCCTTCAATAAAATCTCCGCGAGATTATTATTGCAATGATGGATACGACGACAGCTTTCACATCAGGTCCCGTACACTTTTTCACTGGACCTAGATGTTGTTCAAAAATGATTATAGTACTACTAGAAAAGAGAGATTTCACTGTCGAAACTTTTCCTGCCGTCGAATTCCATTTAACCTGTCAGGGGATTATGGTATAAAGAAGATACACTCTTCAAAGACATTCCCATCCGTCATCCCTGCTCTTCGTACTCTCGGGTGTCATCAATAGCTTCATATATTATATGGTTAACTTTGCAGTCCAATCCTGGGCCGGCAGCAGAGGGAGAAGTGACGAAGGATAGTGCGAATACCGGTACCGAACAATATTTTATAGACGTGGAGCCTGGGTACGTGGTTCTAAGGTGTGGGGTTTAGGAGGATTCTAGTGCACGTGGGGTGTGGAGGTAATTCATATGTCTTGACTTTTGCTGCTGGATCCGGGGAGAAAGTGTTGAGATGGTAGCTTGGTTTATAGGCTTTTCTCGTTATGAGTAGGTCTAGAGATGGGTGTCTTCAATATAAGCACCAAAGCATCAAATGAATCCGATGATCTCACCACTTATTAATCACTCACACAAAGTAATCATATAGAGCTAACGAACAGGATGAAGTTCGCTATATCAAAACATCAAACAACTTACCCACTGAGGAGATTCCCTGCCTATACTCATATATCACCTAAATCCAGATGTCTAGACAACCCTTGTAGTAGTACAAGGCTCCTCTATAGACAGCGACGGGCCCTTCCAGTCTCTGAGACAATAGACCCGATACAGCTAGCCCCGTGGCTAAGAGGGTTCGACAGAGCTAAAAGACTCGCTGAGGTAGTGGGTCCCTCTCCTCTCGGTAATAAGGAACAATATATGGCAGACTTCCTCTCCTTTCTACGAACAGTTCCACCCTTCGACCTAGTTGTCTATACAGATGGCTCTCGGCTCGACTCAGGGGACTCCGGAGGGGGGGTATGCCTGACTAGGGGCGGGGTTGTCCTCGACACTAAGGCCTATTCCTTTGGTAGCTCTCTAGAGATCTACGACGCCGAGGCTAGGGCCGCCCTGTGCGGACTCGAGCTAGCGATTAGCTCCCCCTTTTGGGGGCAGGCTGAGAAGTGCTGGATTTGCCTCGATAACCTCGAAGCGACTCTACAGCTTACATACCAGTCTCTCGGCACCTCACAGGAAGTCTTTAATAGGGTCTACCAATATACAGCCAACTTTCCTGGCAAAATTAGTACTAGGTGGTGCCCTAGCCACATTGGTATCCTTGGGAACGAGATAGCCGATAAGGCTGCAGGACTCGGCGCTCGTAACCTCCCCCCTTCTACTCTCCCGCTTTGTACAGCGACCCTTAAGCGGGGTATTAGAGAGAATAGCAAGGAGCTCGCCTGTAGGCTCTGGCAAACCACGCTACCAGCCTCGTATAAGAGGCTAGGGCTTCTAACCTGGGTCGCTAAGCCGCGCTCGCTAAAGCTCCCTCGAGACTTCCTCGGAAGGCTAATCGCCTCGAGGTCTGGCCACGGGGACTTTACAGCGTACCACGTCCGCTTCCGGCACCTCGATACGCTACTTACCTCGAGCGACTGCTCGTGCGGGAAAGAAAAGACGCCGTTCCACCTACTCTACTGTCGTCGAGTTAAAC
>UNPT01000307.1:0-63883 GCA_900536445.1 Hymenoscyphus occultus
CTGCGACCCCTGTAGCCTAGGGAGGATTTTCCCCCCTAGCGTCCTTTGTCCTGTCTAGGAATTACCTAGGAGCTAGCCTTTAGGTGTTAGTATCCGCCGGACGTTAAATAGAAATAAATAAATAAATTTGTCACGGAGTTGGAGGAACTAGGGTCAGATCACGTGTAGCACGGCACGTGCGTGCCGCTGGCATTATGTATATAAGCTCTTGTTCCTCTGGAACTCTCTTCTCTCCTTACTTAGTTGTTCGCTCTTTATAGCAGTGTTCGGTTTAACTCAGTATTCCTTACAGCAAGCAGTGGTTCACTCCACACGTTCACAGATAGAGCCTTTTAATTAGTCTATAATACGATTAAAGTCCGACTACTTAGCGTTTAGTTAGTTAAACTACCCATGTAAGAAGTATATAGCTGTCAGGGTAGGGTATTGATTAGATTGTCCGCAAGGAGAGAAGGAGAGAACTCCTCGCGGTGGAACTAACTAAATAGCTACGGAATACCGAATACCCCTATTCACTCAAGCGAATCCATTTACTATAAAACTTGAAATCGAACCTTCACATAAGGCCCCCCCTTATCCTAGAACCCTTCTACACAGAAGCAGCGCGAGCAGCTTGTAATTCCTTAGACGTAGGTTGTAACTTATTAGGGAAAGAGCGATGGAACAGGGTACGAGATGTAGAGCCTGTAAAGACATTCGCAAGGGGCTCCTACGTGGTCTCCTCGTAACCTCTCTACTAGACTAAATACTTAAATTAACTATCTTGACGCCGAGAATCGATAATTCTGTCAACTGCCTATAATTCCTGACCACTATTATCGAGTGCTACTGGCATAGCTGGTAGATTGTACTGCCCAGGTAGTGGAGTACCTACAGTTGGCCTTAACAAATTAGTATAGAAGACTAGATAGATTACTTCGAGTTCTACTAGCAAGTCTAGCTTGTACGTATACGAGTTAACCTTCTAAAGGACTCGGAAAGGTCCTATAAACTTAGTATCGAATTTAGGAATAGGACAAGTAGATAGGATATTTTTAGTACTTAATAGTACTAAATCACCTACTTGATAAGTAGGGGCTGGGTCCCTTGAATTATTAGCGGAGGACTCCATCGAATCTTAAGTAGCTAGGAGATTAGTTCGTAATAAATCGAGGATCTCCTATATTTTCTGTGCGAATCGAGTACTAGCTAGTTCTTTTGGTAATATAGAGTCTAAGTCTTTTGGTGGTGTAAAGCTTAGTCGAGGGTAGTAACCGTGGTTCGCAAAAAAGGGGGACATTCTAGTAGAGCTATTTACAATATTCCGTATAGCGAATTCTGCTAGGGGGAGATATTGTACCTACTTCTTCTGAGCGAAGTCTAAATAAAGACGAAGGTATTTCGCTACTGACTTATTTATAATTTCGGTTTGACCGTCAGTCTCAGGATAGTATATTATCGAGAGTTGTACCTAGATTTATAGTATGTCGTAGATAGCTTTCTAGAAGTTAGATATAAACAAGGTTCCCCGGTCAGAGACAATTGAGCTAGGGAGTCTATAGAGCTTCTAAATCTCTCGTACGAAGACGTAAGCTAGATTAGCAGCGGTTATAGTAGTTTTGCAAGGAATGATGTAACAGTCCTTAGAAAGCCTGTTAGTTACTACCATTATCTGGTTAAAACTATCAATCCTAGCGAGGGGACCTATAAAATCTATAGATAAGTCGGTCTAACGCTAAAGTAGGAGTAGAAGTAGTTTTAGAGTACCTTAATAACGAAGCTAAGAGTTCTTGTTACGAGCGTAACTCTTACAAGCTCTATAAAACTAAGTAATATCGCTATATAACTTCGGCTACTAATAATATCGAGAAATTAGTTCAAAAAGCTTATTTTGTCCTAGGTGACCACTTTCTACAGAATCGTGGCTCTTTTGAAGTAGCTACACTTGTAAATCAGTATCAGGAACGTGTAGACGGTCCCGGAAGTATAGCTGATTTTCGCGAATCGCACATTCCGACAAAGACACTTCCTTAGAGTACGGGGTACGGTCAACACAATTCATCTCAGTTAATATTCGCTTCTAGAAGGGGTCGTTAGGATAGCACTCCTTAAGTATACGGGTAATCTTCTGGTCGTCAGATTCGGTAGCCTCCTCTAGTAGTATAGGCGACAATCGTAAGGCCGGGTCCAAATTGTGACCCTTAAGTAGGGCCTGGTCCTGGTATTTCAAGCGGGGATCGTCCGAATCTTGGGGTAAATCCTAGGAGCGTCGAGTCAAAGAGTCGGGCTTGACGAGGTCTTTTGTAGGGGCTACTTTAATAACAAAGTCAAAGGAGGACAGGAACTCGCTCTAACGTACTTGGCGACAAGTAAGGTGCTTAGTAGTCATAAAGTACTTGAGATTCTAGTGGTCTGTAACAACGGAAATAGGGTATTCGACGCTAGCTAGCTCAGCTCGCCAGGATTCAAAGGCTCGTACAATTACAAGAAGCTCCTTATCGTAGATCTTATAATTATACTTAGCGGGGTCAAATACCCTAGACATAAACGCTACAGGATATAAAACACTATTAAAATACTGAGAGAGTATCGCTGCAGATACAAAGTCCGAAGAATCGTATTCCAAAACTACTTCTTTAGTATGATCAAAGTGTCGAAGAACAGGGGCTGAAATAAAGGCTCGCTTAAGCGTCTGGAACGCATGCTCGCAATCCGAATCCCAGGACCAAGATACTCCCTGCCTAGAGAGAAAATTAAGGGGCTTAACAGTATGCGAAAAGTCCTTAATAAAGCGACGGTAAAAGTTCGAAAACCCTAGAAAAGCTTGTAAGTCCTTAAGATTAGATAGCGTCTGCTAATTAACAACTGTAGAGACTTTCTCTAGATCTATCCGTACGCCGTCGGTGTTGATTATTATACTAAGATACTTGACTTCCTAGACTTCAAAATTACACTTCTTTATATCTAAATGTAGGCCGGCTGATTATAGAGCATCTAGTACTTGATAGACGTACTCGCAGTAAGATTTCAGGTTATTAGAATAGACTAGTATATCGTCTAGAAAAGTAGTACAAAACATGTCCAAAAATGGACGGAGGACTTCGTTAATCCGAGCCTGAAAAGTAGTAGGTGCGTTAGTGAGACCGAAGGGCACAACAAGGGATTCGAATAAGCTATATCGAGTATTAAAGGCAGTAAGCTATTCGTCTCCCTCTTTCATCCTAATACGATTGAATACAGTAATCACATCAAGCTTCGTAAAGTATCGAGCTTTGCTTAGGCGCTGAAGAGTCTCCTAGATTAGTGGAATAGGATACCGATTCTTAATTATAATGTTATTCAAAAGTCGATAATCTACGCAAAAGCGGAGACCGCCGCTAGGCTTCTTTGCAAATAAAACTAGTGATGCGGCAAGAGAATTACTTATACGAATAAAGCCCTTGTCTAACTGTTCCTTGAGATACTTTCTTAAAACAAGAAGTTCTAGTTTAGATATATTATATAACTTGCTATATAGCGGGGTCTTATCTAGCTTTAATTCAATATAGAGATCGCAATCCTAATACGGTAGCAGGATATTAGCTACGTCTCTGTTAAAAAGTAGTAGGTAACGGTAGTAGTGTTAAGGCAAAAGAGAAGCAGGATCAACCGTCGATTTTGGTCGTAAAGCGATTTCCACGTCTTCTATTAATACGCTACGCAAATAGAGCTCCGAGGCTCTCTGTTGTCGAGTTCTAGGGATAGTCAAATCAGGCAAGGGAGAAAAAGACTCCTCCTCTTTTAAAATACGCTCTATCCGCTAAGGGCTATTACTGTCGTCTAGACGAATCTGACGAGATCCCTCAACTAAAGAGTCGACTAAATCTATCCTAGATCTCTCTAAATGCTAGTTAATTTTAAAGAGAGACAGAGAGAACACCTCGACTCTATAAGTCTTCGCAAGCTTATAGAAAGCGGCAGCGCCTACTTTCCGCGGCAGTGGTGTTCGCACCTCTTCCCTTACACAAGTAACTTGTATAGTATCTAGGCGCTGTAGTATATAGTAGGCCTTGCAAAATCTAGAGCAAAAGTTGATAACTCGTCCTGTCTAGTCTACGTTCGGGTTATAAAGAGCTAGCCATGGTTATCCTAGAATAATATCGTGGGATACTAGTATAGTAACGTAAAACCGTTACTAACGTTCGATATACTTACTAATAATTAAATCTAAAGTAACAGTATATATAATAGTACCTGTAATAGAAGGCCGTCCGTCTACAATGTAAAGACTTCGTAGTTAAGCGAGTAGTTCTAAAACAAATCTATTTCGTTACGCGTAGGCGGAATCGATAAAGTATTAAGCTAAAGTACTAGAATCGAGTATACAATAAGTAGTAGAAGTAGTATATAGATTATCGGTATTGTTAAGATCCTTATAGACTACCTTACAAGGGACTTCTATAACGTTTTTTTGCCTTTCCTCGAGTGAAGAGAGCCTTAATATCTTATTCCTTTTACGTCCCTAACGGCGACTATTACTAGAGACTATACTTTTCCCGCCTTATCCTTCTTCGCTTTCGCCTCCTTAGCCTTCTCTAACTTAGGACAGGGAGTCTTTAAGTTGTGGTTAGGAGAATTACAATAAAAGTATAGGCTATACTTTATTTAATATTCCTTCCGAGCCTTCTTCTCCTCTAACGTAACCGCGCGCTTCTTGTCTTCGATATCCTTCTTAGTCTAAACCACCTTGCTACTAATCTTTAGAGCGTCCAAATCTATAGGATCACAACCAGAGTCCGCCGTAGAAACAGGAGCCGAAGTAGGCGGAGGACTAATAGGTTGTAGAGGGCTACTAGTAGACTTCTTATAAAGAAAATTCTCACTAAAAACGCGGCGGTAGACATAGTCGGCATCTCGTACAAGGGTAGCTAAATTCGTAAGAGGGAGTTTGTTATTATAGAGAGGGTTCTGTAAGACGCGATTAGCGACCCTAGAATCTAGAGTATTTTGTAAGAGGGTGTAAGCTTCGTATCCTTAAGAGTTTAATACTATGTAGAGGGATAAGAAGTTGGCAAGGAACTCGTTAGTTCTTATATTGTCTTGTTAAAGTTTATAGAGCTTGTTAAAGGTATTACTACGTGAATAGGGATTACTAAAGGTATTGCTTAAGGTAGTAAAGATATTGTTAACAGATTACAAAGCCGGACCGTACTCTCTAAGTTCGTTAATATAAGGGTTAATATACTTACGTGCTTCGCCTTCCAAAGTACTTAAAACGTAGTTCATACGGTTAGTCTTATTAGTCCACTAATCCCGATTCTACTAAAGCTTAATTCTTGTACTAATAAGATAGCTACGAAGGTTAGAGGGAGATCGAAGCTTGCTACCGAATTTAATAGGATCGGGATATACCAGGGAACGCGTAACGTAGACTTATTATTATTGTAAGGTATTCACTAGTAGGGGTATAGGAGCAACTAGAGCTATTTAAGCAGTAGTTCAAAGCTTACTGTTCTATTTCTAGAGTACGACGAATCGATTATAGAGTTACGTATACTCATTCTAGAGTTTCTAGGTGTCTTCCTTTACTTCCTCTTCGTCTCGAAGGGCCTCTATATATACTTGTCTAGATGTTTCTAAACCTTCGACGATGCCCTTAAATATTTATTAGAATACTTAAGGGTTTCGGGTCGCGGCTTAGGAGAGTATCTACAGGTTGTTACAGTAATAGTAAAGGTTATTAGCATCAAAGTGTTCTAGTTGAGGTTAAGGTTAAGGTTAAGGGTCTAGTAGATTATTCTAAGGTACGAATCCGCCAGGTAGTTATAGATTTTGGTCTCTAGCCTAGCCCTCGAAGCCTGTGCTAAAAGCTTAGTTAGCTATAATAGAATACAACGACTATGTCGATCGTATTAGTTTGTAAAAGGCGGACAATATGTTAGGGTAGGGTATTAATTAGATTGTCCGCAAGGAGAGAAGGAGAGAACTCCTCGCGGTAGAACTAACTAAATAGCTACGGAATACCGAATACCCCTATTCACTCAAGCGAATCCATTCACTATAAAACTCGAAATCGAACCTTCATAATAGCTAAGGGTACGTATACTTCGCTTTCTATTTATATATAAGGGTGAATTATAAGTACTTAAAGCTAGCTAGTAATATAAAAGAAAACTAATAATAAGCCTCCTTTTAATATAACGTATACCGACTAACGATTAAATATAAATAAGGCTATTTACTATAAACCCGAAATTAAACCTTTTTAAGGCTACCGCTTATCCTTTATAGATATAGTATAAGTAACTTATAACTACTCGGTAGTAGGTTATAGCTTACTAGGGAAAGCGAGGTAGAATATAGACCGAGATATAGAATAAGTAACTATTTTCGTAAGTAGCTCCTATATATTTCTACGAAGGGTATCGTACTATCGCTATTAAAATAGCTCGCCCCTATACTCTAATAATAATATAAAATAGCTTGTTTAAGTTAATATAGCTCCTTCTTTTTACTTATACTCTCTCTCGATTTATCTTTCTATTATAGAATTATCTTATACTATATTTAACTATTCTACTATATCTAAATATCCCTCTATACCTAACTGTTCCACTGGTACTATAGAATGGTTAAATAGAGGTAGTTAGGTAGTCTTTAATTAGCGGGTATCGTAGGTTATTCGTCGAGAATCGCTTTAGAATTATAATCCTAATATTTCTATCCGATAAGAAATTATTCCGAGCGGTATAGAATATAACTAAACTATTAGGCGTCTTATCCTAGTAGTAACCCTCTTGTTTATTAGAGTCGAAGACGTAATACTCTAATACTTTTTATAATAACGGAGTCGAATTAAAGATTTCTAGGCTTAATATTATCTTAGTATATTATACTTTATAAAAGGTTAATTATAAAGATTATAATATATATTTTATTAGAATATTAAAGTTATATAAAGTACCTTTCTATTAGTATAATTAATAGTAATCTATTCCTTTACCCTTATTCTTTAGACTAAAAATAATAAATAGCTAGAGTTCGTTTAATAAATTAAAAAATAAGTTAAAAATACTTATATATACTAGTTACTTTAGATATATTTAACTAATAAACTATTCTAGTTCCCTAGATAAAGAATATTAAAAGAGTAGAATTCGTTAAATAGTTAAAATAACCCTTAGAAAATATAGAGATATTTATAAACTTTAAAAATATTATACCTATAGGTTATTCTATTTCTCTAGACTAAGAATATTAAATAACTAGACTTTATTAAATAGTTAAGGTAACCTTTAGAAAATATATAGATATTTAGATACTTTAGATATATTATACCTTTAGGTTATTCTATTTATCTAGACTAAGAATATTAAGTAACGAGAATATAGTTAATTATTAAAATAACCCTTCGAGAATATAGAGATATCTAGGAACTTTAAATATACTATACTAATACGTTCTCCTACTTCTCTAGACTAAGGATATTAAATAACTAGACTTCGTTAAATAGTTAAGATAACTCTTTGAGAATATAGAGATATTTAGGAACTCTAAATATACTATACTAATACGTTCTTCCACTTCTCTAAACTAAGAATATCCCGTAGCTAGAATACGGTTAACGATTGAAGTAACCCTTCGAGAATAGATTTATATTTAGATAATTTAAGCTATTAATGAATCAGTCTATATTATTAAAACAACTAAATATTTCAAATGTAGTTTACTGATAATGTGAAGGTTCGATTTCGAGTTTTGCAGTGAATGGATTTGCACGTGTTAAACCCTCGTTTGAGTGAACAGGGGTATTTTGTAGTTATTTAGTTAGTTCCACCGCGAGGAGTTCTCTCCTTCTCTCCTTGCGGACAATCTAATTAATCCTCTACCCTGACATATTGTCCGCCTTTTACGAACTAATACGATCGACATAGTCGTCGTATTCCATCATGGCTAATCAAGCTTTCGATACTAGCTTCGAGGGCTGGGCTAGAGATCAAAATCTACAACTACCTAGCGGATTCGCAGCTTGGAATAATCTACTACTAGATCTATAACCTTAACCTAAACACTTCGATGCTAATAACCTCTACTACTACCGCAACGACCTAGCTACACTCCTCGAAGCGGTATAAAGAAACCCTTAAGCCTTCTAACAAATATTTAAGGACATTGTAGAGAATTTAGAAGTAACTAAACAATTATACGCAGAGGCCCTTCGAGATAAGGAAGAAGTAAAGGAAGACACTAAGAAACTCTAATAGGAATATACGTAACTCTATAACCTATTCGTCGAGCTCTAGAAATAGAATAATAAGCTTCGAACTACTACTTAAATAGCTCTAGTTACTCCTATACCCCTACTATTGAATACCTTATAATAATACTAACAATAACAACAAGTCTACGTTACGCGTTCCCCGGCATACCCTGACCCTGCAAAATTCGGAGGCAAGCTCCGTTCCCCCGCTAAGCTTCGTAGCTATCTTATTAGCACAAGAATTAAGCTCTCGTAGAATCGAGACTGGTGGACTACTGAGAATGATTATATGAACTATGTTTTAAGTACTTTAGAAGGCGAAGTACGTAAGTATATTAATCCGTATATTAATAAACTCGGACAATATAGCCTAGCTCTATAATCTGTCGAGAGTATCTTTAGTATCCTTAGTACTACTTTTGGCAACCTATATTCTCGAAGCGACAACTTTGCTAAGCTTGTTAAGTTATACCAAGGCAATATAAGAATAGATGAGTTCCTTGCTTAGTTCTTGTCCCTTTACACCTCTTCGAAGTCGCTTAGATACGAGGCCTGTACACTTCTACTTAATGCCCTAGATTCCCGAGTCGCTGACCGCGTTTTACAAAACCCGCTCTATTCTGACACGCTTGATCTACAGAATCTCGCTACCCTTATCCGAGAAGCTGATTACATCTGCCGACGGGTCTTTGGCGAGAATTTTTTAAGCAAAAGAGCCATAGCTTCTATCTTGCCAGCTACTATCGTTCTACCTGCTTCTGCTCCTACTACAGATAGCCCTAGCGACCTTATAGACATTGATGCTTTGCGACTTGGGAGTAAGGTGGTTTAAACTAAGAAGGATATTAAAGACAAGAAGCGTGCTATTACTACTGAGGACAAGAAAGCTCGGAAGGAGTATTAAGTTAAGTACAACCTATGTTTTTACTACGATTCTCCTGACTATAGCTTACGTACACCTTGTCCTAAGCTAGAGAAGGCTAAGGAAGCGAAGGAAAAGAAGGAAGCGGGAAAAGCGTAGTCTCTAACGATAGTCGTCGTCGGAGACGTAAAAGGAATAAGACATTAAGGCTCTCTTCACTTGAGGATAGGCAGAAGAACGTTATAGAAGTCCCCTGCAAGGTAGTTCACAAAGACCTTGAGAATACCGATAACCTATATATTACTTCTACTACTTATTATATACTTGATTCTAGTGCTTTAGCTTAACACTTTATTGATTCTACCTACGCGTAACGAAATGGATTTGTTTTAGAACTACTCGCTCGACTACGAAGTCTTCGTATTACGGACGGACGGCCTTCTATTGCGGGTGCTGTTATATATACTATTACTTTAGATTTGATTATTAGTAAGTATATTAAACGTCAGCAACGGTTTTACGTTACTACGCTAGTATCCTACGATATTATTCTAGGATAGCCTTGGCTAGCTCTTTATAACCCGAACGTGGACTAGATAGGACGAGTTATTGACTTTTGCTCTAGATTTTGTAAGGCCTACTGTATACCACAGCGCCTAGATACTGTACAAGTTGCTTATGTGAGGGAAGAGGTGCGAGTACCACTGCCGCGGAAAGTAGGCGCTGCCGCTTTCTATAAGCTTGCGAAGACTCATGGAGTCGAGGTGTTCTCTCTGTCTCTCTTTGAAATTAACTAGTATTTAGAGAGATCTAGGATAGATTTAGACGACTCTTTAGTTGAGGAATCTCGTTAGATTCGTCTAGACGATAGCTTAAATAGCCCTCAGCGGATAGAGCGTATTTTGAAAGAGGAGGAGTCTTTTTCTCCCTCGCCTAATTTGAATATCCCTAGAACTCGATAACAGAGAGCCTCGGAGCTCTATTTGCGTAGCGTATTAATAGAAGACGTGGAAATCGCTTTACGACCAAAAGCGATAGTTGATCCTACTTCTCTTTTGCCACAACACTACTACCGTCACCTACTACTTTTTAACAGAGACGTAGCTAATATCCTACTACTACATCGCGATTGCGATCTCTACATTGAACTAAAGCTAGACAAGACCCTGCCTTATAGCAAGTTATATAATATATTTAAACTAGAACTTCTTGTTTTAAGAAAGTATCTTAAGGAATAGTTAGACAAGGGCTTTATTCGTGTAAGCACTTCTCTCGCCGTATTACTAGTTTTATTTGTAAAGAAGCCTAGCGGCGGTCTCCGCTTTTGTATAGATTATCGACTTTTGAATAATATTACAATTAAGAATTAGTATCCTATTCCACTGATCTAGGAGACTCTTTAGCGCTTAAGTAAAGCTCGATACTTTACGAAGCTTGATGTGATTGCCGTATTCAATCGTATTAGGATGAAAGAGGGAGACGAATAGCTTACTGCCTTTAATACTCGATATGGCTTATTCGAATCCCTTGTTGTGCCCTTCGGTCTCACTAACGCACCTGCTACTTTTCAGGCTCGAATCAACGAAGTCCTCCGTCCATTTTTGGACATGTTTTGTACTACTTTTCTAGACGATATACTAGTCTATTCCGATAACCTTTAGTCCTATCGCGAGCACGTCTACCGGGTACTTGATGCTCTCTAGGCTGCGGGCCTGAACTTAGATATAAAGAAGTGTGATTTCGAGGTCTAGGAAGTTAAATATCTCGGTATGATAATTAACACTAAGGGCGTACGGATGGACCTAGAGAAAGTCTCTACAATTGTTCGCTGGCAGACGCCATCTAATCTAAAGGACCTATAAGCTTTTCTTAGTTTTTCGAACTTTTACCGTCGCTTTATTAAGGACTTTTCGCATATCGTTAAACCTCTTAACTACTTGTCTAGGCAAGGAGTGTCTTGGTGTTGGAACTTAGACTGCGAAGATGCGTTCTAGACTCTTAAGCGAGCTTTTATTTCAGCCCCTATCCTTCGATACTTTAATCATACTAAGGAAGTGGTCTTAGAGTGTGATTCTTCTGATTTTGTGTCTGTCGTAATACTCTCTTAGTACTTTAACGGTGTTTTACATCCTGTTGCGTTTATGTCTAGGGTATTTGACCTAGCTAAATACAATTACGAGATCTATGATAAGGAACTTCTTGTAATTGTACGAGCTTTTAAATCCTGGCGAGCCGAGCTAGCCAGCGTCGAATACCCTATTTCCGTCGTTACAGACCACCAGAACCTTAAGTACTTTATGACTACTAAGTATCTCACTCGTCGCCAAGTACGTTAGAGCGAGTTTTTGTCTTCTTTCGACTTTATTATTAAAGTGGCCCCCGCAAAAGACCTTGTCAAGCCTGACTCTTTAACTCGTCGCTCCTAGGATCTGCCCCAAGACTCGGACGACCCCCGCCTAAAATACCAGGATCAGGCCCTACTTAAGGGGCACAATTTAGATCCTGCCTTGCGATTGTCGCCCGTACAACTTAACGAGGTTAACGAATCTGATAACCAAAAGATTACCCGTATACTTAAGGAAGGTTATCCCGACGACCCCTTTTAGAAGCGGATCTCTATTAAGATAAATCGTGTTAACCGTACTCCACACTCTAAAGAAGTGTCTTTATCGGAGTACGCGATTCGCGACAATCAGTTATACTTTAGAGATCGTTTGTACGTCCCTGATACTGACTTACGGGTGTGGCTACTTTAGAGGAGCCACGATTCCGTAGAGAGTGGCCACCCAGGACGGAACAAGTTATTTAAGTTGATTTCCCGGTATTATTGGTGGCCTAAGCTATATCACGATATTGCTCAGTTTTGTAAAGCTTGTGAGAGTTACGCTCGTAACAAACACTCTTAGCTTCGTTATCAAGGCACTTTGAAACCACTCCCACTTCCGCTTCAGCGTTAGACCGACTTGTCTATAGATTTTATGGGTCCCCTTGCTCAAGTTAATAGATTTAACCAGATAATGGTAGTGACTGACAGACTTTCTAAGGACTGTCACATCATTCCTTGCAAGACTACTATGACCGCTGCCGATCTGGCTCACGTCTTTATTCGAGAGATTTGGAAGCTCCACGGCCTTCCTAGCTCAATTGTCTCTGATCGAGGGACCTTGTTTGTATCTGACTTTTGGAAAGCCGTCTACGGTATACTACAAATTCAAGTACAACTCTCGACAGCTTACCATCCTAAAACTGATGGTCAAACTGAAATTATGAATAAGTCAGTAGCGAAGTACCTTCGTCTTTATTTAGATTTCGCTCAGAAGAAGTAGGTACAATATCTCCCTCTAGCAGAGTTTGCTATACGGAATGTAGTAAACAGCTCCACTGGAATATCACCCTTCTTTACGAACCACGGTTACCATCCTCGACTAAGCTTTGCACCACCAAAAGACCTAGAGTCTATGTCGCTAAAAGAACTAGCTGGTACTCGATTCGCACGAAAGATACAGGAGATCCTTAATTTGTTACGAACTAATCTCCTCGCCGCTCGGGATTCGATAGAGTCTTCAGCTAATACTTCAAGAACTCCCGCCCCCGCCTACCGAGTGGGCGATTTAGTATTATTAAGTACTAGAAATATCCTATCTGCTCGTCCAATTCCAAAGTTTGATACCAAGTTTATTGGACCGTTCCGAGTCCTTCAGAAGGTCAACTCGCATACTTATAAGCTAGACCTGCCAGTCGAATTAGAAGCTGTTCACCCTGTCTTCCACACTAACTTATTACGTCCTGCTGCGGGCACTCCGCTTCCAGGACAGTATAATCCGCCAGCCATGCCAGTGGCCCTTGATAATAGTGGTCGAGAACTATAGGCAATCGATAAAATTATCGATTCTAGGCGCCAGGACAGTCAATTCGAATATTTGGTTCAGTGGCGAGGTTACGATGATAGTACCTAGGAGCCTCTTGCGAACGTCTTTACAGGTTCTACATCTCGTGCCCTGTTCCATCGCTCTTTCCCTGATAAGTTACAGCCCACTATTCAGGAGTTGCAAGCTGCTCGCGCTGCTTCTGTGCAGTAGATTCGTAGGATAAGGGGGGGCCTTATGTGAAGGTTCGATTTCGAGTTTTGCAGTGAATGGATTTGCACGTGTTAAACCCTCGTTTGAGTAAACAGGGGTATTTTGTAGTTATTTAGTTAGTTCCACCGCGAGGAGTTCTCTCCTTCTCTCCTTGCGGACAATCTAATCAATCCTCTACCCTGACAGATAAGAATCTCTACAGCTTTTCTTTTCAACCAGGAGCAACATTATATTACATCCTTCTGGCGAATAAATGCTACAATAAGTGAATCGTGGTGAAAGCCTATTATTACACGTTTTTACCACGTCTTGCCAAGGAGCAGTGAATATCAACCTCCCTGCCACCTCATACCAGACACGTAATCTCTGGGGTCAGAGTAATAGTGAATATCAATTACCCCGCTTTCCCATGACAGCATTCGCGTCTTCTGGAGGATACAAATATCTCCCGCCTCGACTTGCGTCCAACTCTTCTTACCCTACAAACTCCCACCGCCATCAACCGTCCACCTTCCACCACACATCATCCACCATCCACCATCCACCATCCAACATGCCAATAGTACCTCTACTCATCCCTCGACCACTTTCACACCTGGAGCCCGCTCTGCTGGCGCCTGCGGCAGTAAGTACTCAAACATCTACCAGATAAACTTGGATCAGCCGTCTATGTATTCTCCAAACGCTGACACCTTCGAGAACTTCTTTAGTCGACCATGAATCTGAACGCCATGGCGTTTGAGCCCATGGAGAATCCCAACGCCATCGAGTATAAGCCCATGGTTCCGGCCTCTATGGCTCCCCAGTACTTCTTTGCGAACAAAAATCTCTCTACATCACCTAACGTACCCACGTTGCAGCCAGGTGCACCGGATACTTCTGTGGTGAATACGCGACCGCTCTATACTCCGGCCCCTCCCTCATACCCTTTACCAGCACAAACACAGCAGCAACGCAATAACCTTACCTCATTAAGATGGGCTCGAACACAGCCGCAGAATCCACCTGCAGCTTTAACTGAGCACCCAATGAGCTCGTCGAGATGGGCTACACCAAAGCTGGAAGCCCCACCAGCGGCTTTAAGCGAGCAACCCCTGAATACGTCACAGGAGGAACCTAAGCGAGAACCTTATGTTGCACCCATCGCTACCCTTGCTCCCATCGCTCCCTTCGATCCAGTCGCAACAATTACTCCTCTTGCTACGGCTACCCGAGTTCAAGAGCAGCCTGCTTCCTGCAAAACCTGCGAACAATCCAACATGGAGAAAGAGCAGGCCATCGAGGAGAGAGACACTGCTTTAATCCAGCTATCTGACAAAGAGGAGCGTCTTGCGGCAAAGGAGGAGGAATATAAACACAAGCTTGGTGTGTGGAAGGGCGAACGAGACGGCCAAATTAAGAACTATAAGGACTTGGAGGAGAGAAAAGACAAGCATATTAAATGGATGGAGGATTGTGCAAAGAAGCGAAAGGAGGATGAAAAGGCGCTTGAAGCCAAAATCGCGGTTCACGAGGAAAACGAGCAGGACTATGCTTTTGAGATTGTGGCACTCAAGGATGTCGAGCAGGAACTTGAGAAGGATATTTGTAACCTTCATGGTGCAGTTGCAAACCTTCAAGGCGAAGTTGCAAAGCTTCGTGACCAAGATTTGGAGCTCACTGTAGGCTATCAGACCCTTGAAGCCACCAACTCGGAGCATTTGTCTGAGATTTCAAGTCTCAAAGGCAAGAATGTTGAGCTGGAGCACACTTCTAGCAACCTCCAAGCCGTAGTTGCAAAGCTTCAATGCCAAGCTTCGGAGCTCACTACGAACATTCAATTGCTCGAAGGCAACAAATCTGAGTATTTGAATGAGATTGCGAGCCTCAAATGCAAGAATACGGAGCTGTCAAGCACCTCTAGCAGCCTCCAAGCAGAAGTCAAGAAGCTCTCTGCGGAAATTCAAGCAATGGAAGGCACGAACTCTGAGTCTTCGACCGAACTTGTGAGACTCAATGGGAAGAATGGTGAGCTGGAGAGCACCACTAGCAGCCTCGAAGCGGAAGTTGCAAAGCTCTCTGCGGAAAACAAACCCCTTTCGGACAAAAATGCCAAGCTGGATAACACTTCTGGCAGCCTTCAGGCCGAAGTCGAGAAGCTCTCTGCGGAAAACAAAGCCCTTTCGGACATAAATGCCGAGCAGGTCCTTCAAATTGCGAGCCTGAACGAGAGGTCCTTGAAACATGAGCGTGAGGCGACCTCCCTCCAAGCCGAAGTTGCAAAGCTCTCTGCGGAGAATAAAGCCCTATTGGACACGAACTCTGCGCAACTCCTTCAACTTACGAGCTTGAACGAGAGCTCCTTGAACCTCGAGCGTGAGGCAAGCTCCCGCCAAGTCGAAATGAAGAAGCTCTCTGTGGAAAATAAGGTCCTATCAGAGACGAACTCTGCGCAACTCCTTCAAATTACGAGCTCCAGCGAGAGATCCTTGAAACTTGAGCGTGAGGCGAGCTCCCTGCAAGACAAAGTCACCAATCTCAACGCGGAGAACCAACAGCTTCATACCGACAAGACCCAAGCAGAAGCAGATCTAAACACGCTCGGTGGATACTTGAAAACCTCACAAGAAATCTGCGAAATCTCCAATTTGCAACGTATTACCCATGCAAATCACATTGTCGAGCTGGAGACTACTCTGAAGAAATCACAGGAGGAATTAAAGACGACAAAAGACTCATTGGAGCAAAAGGAGAGACAATTTGATAACCTCCATTGGTTATATTCCCAAACAGCCAAGCGGGTTGGGACGCTTTCATCTCAACTAGACAGATCTACTGGTATGCAGTGGGAGCTTTTTGCAACTCAGGCTGAGGGAGAGAGGTCTATTATTGATCTTCGCGAACAAGTTAGGGATTTGAAGGCTGCTGCGGAGCATGCGAACAAACGCCTCGCTTCACAGACTCTGATGCTTGAAATCCAGGCGAAATCGTCGGAGCAGGCTAGGAAGCGGGGTTTGGGGGAACGGGAGATGGCTAGGAGGCTGGTTTTAGAGGAACGTCTTGAGCGTTTCAGGGTGGAGAAGTCAAAAGAGGAAATGCAAGGACAGAAGGCTATTACCGACTACTTATATAGCAAGGTGCGCGCAAAATTGGGTGTTTACGAGTCTCGTCTTGCTACGTTCAACCCCAAGTTGTTGAACATCTCCACGCCCCTGTCGACCATCGATATTGAACCCGTACTTGAGGAGGAAGTCGAGGAACCCGAAGCTGTTCAGAATCCAGAATCTCGCATGGTCAACCCCAACTTTCTGAGCCTTTCCACACTCTCCACCATCGATACCGAGCCCATTCCCATTCCTGAGGAGGATGAGCAAGTCGAGGAACCCGAAGTCGTTCAGACTACAGATTCTCATACGGTGAATCCTAATTCGTTGAGCATCTCCACACCCTCCACCATCGAGATTGAGCCTACTGCTGAGGATGAGCACGTCGAGGAACCCGAAATTCTTCAGGAACCAGAGCCGAACACCATCATCAAAGTCTCCCGCAACCGCTTCAAAAAATGCTGTCTTACCGCCCTCCGCTATGTTCGATTCTTAGAGATGATCATTCTCGGATTACTTTCTACATTCATCATACTCAGCCTCCTCCTCTCCATCACATTCCCCGAGAAACTCACTCACATCATATCCTCTCTCGGTCTCAGAGACGCCCCTCTCAGCCCCGACACCCTCGCCCAAATCGAGGGCCAAAACATCGTTCCCCCCCTTCCTCTCCCAAAGCTCCCTGACTACTTCTCGCCCCTCACTCGTGCTCTAGAGTGGCGAGATAAACCCGTCATGCCCTCTCTTAACTCCTTCGCACGAATCCAATCCGCTATCTCCCCAGTTTGCGTGGAAGGAATGAGCTTAGGACCGGATGCCCTACTTGGAGAGAGATTGGACTTTACAATACAGGCTACACAACAGCCATGGGCACTCTTAGCCGTCCCAGTTGCATTGTCCGTCGCTGCATCGCTCTGCACATGCGTCGGATGTGTAGGCGGGCTACTCATCAACTAGAGCGGTAAATCATACTGTCCTCTCATTCCCCTCCCCTCATGCCACCATCCCTTCATGCATCCCCATTTTGCAAAAGTCCCCACAAAAGCTCGGTTTCCGCGGACTAGGCTGTGAGTTCTCTTTGGAGGGCGCGTTGTCTGGTTTGATGTTCATGGATTGATCTGGATTGTTGATTGGGATGCGTGGGTGGGTGGTGGTGGGGTTTGATGAGCTTTTTCTTTTGTTCGTTGGCTCTGGTACTGTATACAATATTGGGGGACTTTGTTATTGGCGATGAATAGCATTTGTGTAGCAGGATTTGTATAAAAGGAAGGGAAAGGAAAAGCAAAAAGAGACGCCAAAAAAAAAGGAACAAGGAAAAAACTATCGATCTGGAGTTGGCCGGTGTGACAAGTGTATAATGGTCGAGGAGCCATGAAAAGGGTCATAGAAGGGGTACTGAATGGCTGCTAACTACCAGAGTTTCTGAGGGGAAAAAACCACTTATGTACGCAGTAGTATAAACAATTAATCAATATACCTGTAAAATTAATCTTGATATCCAATGACTGATGTGCTATGTGAGTAACATTGTACTGTAACTAATCCTCTGCCGTTTTAGGGATTCTGATCCAATCTTAAGCGCACTTTAGTGAGTAAAAATAAGATTACATGTAAGCCACCACAAGAGTAGCGGAGATGTCACAAGTCATTTCCCAGCTAATTAATTCTACTCATGTCAATTGGTATGTGAAGCTCGATATAACTTCCAGTACATCGCTTATAACAAAATCATTTCCAAGAACGTCGATGAAAAACAGCACAGCACAGCACTAGAACACATTTACAGAATCAACGAGGCAACAGGATCCGCGTGTTGAAACAATGTTTAGCAAAGGATTATATCAGTACCCCTAAATAATTCGACCATAACTAGATTTGTTGAAGAATGAGGAAAGGGAAAGCAAGGACTCATTTCATATTTTCATTCCTGGTTCGCATTTTTAATGTAGCTACCTACTAGCCAATGCATAATAAGAAGTCCCTCCCACGAGTTTTCAAAAAAGGAAAGATTTTTATGAGATACTACATACCACCACCACCTCCTTCGCTTGGGCTAGGCAGCTTCAGTGTTAATGACGTCCTTCTTGACATCCACATCCATAGCGACTACTGGTTCCGAAGGCGATGCATCCGTCGCAATAGCCTCTGCTGTCTCCACTTCCCCCTTTCCCTCAGCCTTGTCTCCTTCCTTGACTTCCTTCTTCCCCTCTTGGGCATTTTTCGAGTTATTGACAAGTGGTGTTGTATCATTGAAAATTCTCAACAACATCGCTGTTCGATCCTCCTTGGCCAACATCAAGTTCAAGGAATGTAGACTTCTCCACAGGGGAAGAACCATACGTTCTTGAAATCCGTCTTCATCATCGCTAGGCTCAATTCGGAGAACACAACATCCCATTCCAATGTCTCGAACTCGTTCACCGATTTCTCCCAGATTCTTCCAGTGATTGTCTGTGACCTTTGGGAACATCTCGATTAAGAGTTTTCGAAGGGTCTCCTTCTTGTAAAGTCGTACTACGCGATCGGAACCAACGTATCCTTCAAGGATTGGCATACCTTCAGACTGAATTCTCCATCTACAGACTCCTTCGCCTTGGACGTCTTGCTTCATAAACATACGGACTCCGCCATGAACGAATTTGATTCCCTTTCCTTCGTTCTCAGTGAGAATATCACGGATGAGGGCCGAAGTATAATAAATTGTCTTGGCTGGCTCGCCAGCAGCATTTCGTACTAGAAATCGATCTCTTGGGAATCGTGGAGACAGTTCGTAGAACTTTTCGATAATCTGAACTTCTGCATGGTCGCCGGCAATATATTTGAAAGGCTCCTCGAATTGTTGGGCATTTCGGTTTCGATTTTGACGAAATTGAGGTTGCTGAACAATTGCATCTGGGCTATCCACAACTTCCTCCTTCAACTCAAGATGCGCACCTGGGGGTGGAGGATAATGAACTTGTCGGTCTGGTTGATCTGGCTCAGCTATCTCGTCCTCGCCGTCAATCGTCTTGAGCTTCTTTATTGATAGGACACCATCAACTTCTAATCCATCCATCTCATCAACAGACCGTTTCTTTCCATTGGAAATAGAGTCTGAAGACGGTGCTGGCTGGTTTTGACGTGCAACTGGTGTAAGTTCATTTGGCACAGGGGCAGGTGGACCGGTCAGAGCATCTGCAGACTCAATCTTGGGGGCAACACTGCCACCATCGACTGGTGGAGGCATCGACTCAATCTCGTTGACGATGGCCGTTATTGGAGCTTTTTGTTCACCCTTTTTCGATTCCGCTTCTGGCTTTGCCTTGAATTCAGACATCTTTTCCAAGATTGAAATGAAAAATCCACCAGTATCTTGTTGATGAGCATACACTCTCATACATCTCTCGAAAGGTATTTCGCTTTGGGATGGCGGAGGTGCAAACATGCTCGCCGTAAGCTTCTCGGATGCGAATGTTGATCCGTTCTCTTCATGGGACTTTTCGACCTCCGCAAAATCCGACCAGGTTTTACCAGACTTGTCCATGACCTTCCAGGACTTCAGACCTGGGTATCTTTTCAGAAGTGGCAGCTGGTCGTCGGTAGGAAGAAGTTGGACTTTCTGGAGCCCTCCACATCTCTCAATCGCAGCTGAAATAACTGCTTCGTTCTCGACGGGGTTCATACTGCAGGTGGAATAGACAACACGGCCTCCGACCTTGAGCATCTGGAGCGATCGAACTAGAATGCGAACTTGTGTCATATGCAACCCAATAGCGTTTCCGGGCGTCCAGTCTTTCCATAAGTTGACATTCTTTCTCAATGTACCATCTCCAGAACAAGGCACATCAGCCAGGATTCTATCAAACTTCAGATATCGATTGTGGGCTGGGTTGTCTGGGGTGGGTGGGAGCTTGATTGAAGGGTACATGGTAGCATCGTGGTTGGTAACAATCAAATTTGGAGATGACAATCGCTTCAGCTGATGAATCAACATATGACTGCGCTTGTAATCAGAATCGTTGGCGATAAGTAGACCAGTAGCTCTACCGTTGTCGCTTGAATCAACAAAATCGTCTATAACCTCATCATTGGGACCCGGGCTCACTTCTCGACCATCCTCCTTTGCGAAGTGTCGAAGAACTTTATGAACTCGTTCCTCCTCTCCTCTATGTACCATTTCTAATAATTGTGCAGCTTTACTGCCGGGTGCCGCGCACATGTCCAGGACAGTCATTCCAGGTTGGAGGTCCATCACCAATGGGGGGATCATGCTAACCACCTCCTGTCGACTAATATTTCCAACACTAGTTTCGGAAACCAGGAACTTTTGGAAAGATGCGAAGGGCGCAAACTTGCGAATCACGTTCTTTGGTGTCGTCATCCACCAAGCGAGCTCATCTGGGTACCATGAGACGGGTTGCGGTGGTTCGACGGGTGTATCATCGAAATGGGTTATTTTGGAGATTTCGGGAACGTATCGTTCTTTCAATTGAGTCTGAACAGCTAGCGCATGTCTATTAAGTTAGTAAGCGTACCATTGGTCCTCCATTGGAACATTTTGGAGCTTTGCGCATTCAAAATGAAAGTTTTTCTTGCGCCTGGGGACGTACCCTTTTGACCCAGTAAAACGGAAACTGTTGGGTAATTCTCTCTTGTATGCATCCCAGAACTCCTTATGCTCCTCCTCTGGAAGACCGAGTACATCATTGTAATATCCTTCAAGGCGCTCGTTGTGCTTGGGGACTTTCTCAAAGCTAACTCGATTGTCCTCCCCGCGACGATCCCCTCCCCCGCGACCGCGGCCTCGACCACCACGACCACCCTAATTATGTTAGATGGCCATTGACTGTGTTTTTGGATTGACTTACACGTTTTCCTCCTCGACCCATTGTATGTGCAGGTTCTCGAATGTTATTGGAACCTTGAAAAAAGGTTGTAATTGATAAGTTTGGTTCAGCGCAGCGGGCGCATAGAAATTATGGACGAAGAGCTCTTGAGGTGGGGCGCTCGGAATAACCACGCTCCGACGCCGAAGATGGTACCCCCGACGACGTCAGCCAGTACTTCTTGCCAATTCAACATCAACTCAGACAAAGGTTTATTTCTTGACTTGATTTCAAAGGTCTCCAATAAATCCTTTCTTTCATATCAGATGGCAAGTCTGGTTCACGCTTTTGAGGGAAGGAGTCTTCATATGCATGATGGGATCTCTATCATAATCCTTCGGGGTTAAGCCAGAATAACTAGCCCAGTAGTGAATTACTCAGCTGTAGACCCCTCTTTCAGTTTTAAGCCTACCTCGCACTAGTATTCTAGTACGAACTGTATCAAATAGAGCTCCTTCTTTCGTCCTCTAAACCATTTCCAAATCACTCTCCATCCAATTCATTCCGTTTATCATGGACTCTCTTTTTGATGTCAATTGTATTACAGCAAGACTAGACGACGTCCAATACATGACTAGTCTGGGTCTCGAAAGCAATATTGGGTCCGCTGCCAAAGACAAAGTGTTCTTCTATCATCGAGGTGTGAAAGATTTGAGCTCCCGGAAGGTTATTCTCATATTGCTTCATGGATATCCTCAAACGTGAGAGTTCTTCCGAGCTGAAAAGTCGTATAATACTAACCTATAGTAGAAACTTCATGTAAGGTTTTAAACTGATAAATTCCAGTTCCCATGTACTATCTTCCCATATACTGTCCGTTTCTACTATTGAGCAGTTTTTGATTCCTGGTCTAGATGGAGACACGTGAGTTGTCCGTAGCACAATGCATATTTACACCGCTAACAATAGCACAGGTAGTAGCTCTGCTTCCAAAAGAGATTCCTCTATTCATTCCAGATGTTCGACCCCTACCTATCTTGTTTATCAAACAATCTAACACTCACAGCTTCCTGGATATGGCCGGTCCTCTCCTCTGTCCATCCCTCACGATAAACGCAATGTCGGCCATGCAATTCTCAAGGCTCTATACCAAATCCTCCCACCATCCAACGAGCCAACACCCATCATCCTAGCTGGGCACGACCGCGGAGCCCGAGTGTGCCACCGTCTAGCTGTCGATGCTCACTCTTTATCACGGTTCACTTTCAAAGGCACCATTTTAATGGACATAGTTCCCACGATCATCCAATGGAAGTCCTTTGCGGACTCTGCAGCTGCGGTAGGCAGTTATCACTGGCCACTTCTCGCAAACGTCGATCTGGCAACCGCTATGATGAAGTCCTTAGGCGCAGAAACATTCATCAAAGCAAATATCGAAAGATGGGCTGGCAGTAATGCCACTGCGGTTGCGAGATTTAATGAACAGGATGCCAAGAGTGTTTATGCGAGCTCCTTCAAATATGACTCGGTCATCAGAGCTTCTTCTGATGACTACCGAGCCGGAGCATTTGAGGATATCACTCAACAGGAGGAAGATCAAATAGCAGGCAAGAAATTGGATGTCGATGTTCTTGCACTTTTCTCGGCGGGGTATCTTGGTAGTAGGTATAATGTCGAGGAAGTCTGGCGAGAGTGGATGGGAAGCGGAGTCTTGGAGGTAAATGGTTTTGGTGATGGAGTTGGGCATTTCATTGCGGAGGAGGCACCGGAAAAGACGTCGGAGGCGATCCAGAGGTTTTATGCTCAACATGGATGATTGGTGTCTTTCTTCTCTTATGTACAGTAGTACTTTTCAACACTGCTGAGCTGGAAGACTCTTCTTCCGAATTGTGGAATTGACCAAATATGTCCCAGCGATGAAGACTTGCACAATCATCTTACCACTTTTTAGCTAAGCGCCCTTCTTTATCAATTCCGTTGTTTCGAAAAATCAGAGTCATTGTCCACAAGATTTAACGTTCAAAAACACATAATATAGGCATTTTGCTAGATAGTATCGATTACATGTTATTACTTACCGCGAATAAGAAAATATATTTACAGGGTTGGGCACTAGATAGTGGTCGCCGATTCCTTGATTGGCAAATAAATGCACTACAACAGCAGCTGTAGTTTCATTTCATTTCACAAAACGGTACTGCAACAATGGTCTACATATGTCCACAAATCACTCAGTGCCAGTACTTAGGAGCAATACCCCTAACCTTCTTCCAACCCTCCTCCAAAGCCACTAAAACATCTTCAGGCAACGGACCCTTCTCCAAATCCGTCAAGTTATCCTCAAGATGCTTAACGCTCGACGCCCCAACAATAATAGCATCCCCATGCTCCGGCTTCATCATCGAATGATGCTCCATCCACCTCAACGCAACCTCACCAAGAGTAAGTTGATGTTTATCCGCCGCAGCCTTCAGGATATCCAAAGCATCGAAATACTCATCATGCCAGTATCTCGATCGAGTCATCGCTCCCTGGACGGTATTCTTATCGAATCTAGATCCCTTCTCAATAGAATCCGCTTCCATATCTCTCGTGTAGCGACCCGTCAAGAAACCCCCAGCCAGCGGCTGGAATGCATAGAACGAGATTCCATAGTGACGAAGACAGGGGAATAACTCGTCTTCAGTGCGTCGTTGGAGAGCATGGTATACACCCTGATACGCAACCGGCTTCACCCACCCGTTCTTCTCACAGATCTCACACATCTTCGCCACTTCCCACGATTGGTAATTACTAACACCCCATCTCTTAAATTTGCCCGCAACATACAACTCATTGACCGCTCTGAGTGTGTCTTCAAACGGATGCGTGCGATCGGGGCCATGGAGGTAGAACATATCAATCTTCTCACATCCTAGCGCCTTGACACTGTCCTCGAATCCTCGATGCACATCTTCCGGGGTGTGTGTGTACGAAAGAGCGCCTGCTTTGAAGGAGAAGGCGGATGCGCCGTTGGGATAGAGCTTGGTCGCCATTGCGATGCCACGCTTTTGCCAGTCGATTGCGGCGAGGAGTTCTTCGGTGGTGCCATTTCCGTAGATGCGGGCGGTGTCGATTTCTTCGTGGCCGTGGGCTTGGAATGTGTCGATGATTTTGGCTCCTTCTTCGGCGGTGTGGACTCGGGCTCCCAGGGTGTCTATTTGAGAATTAGGATTGGAAGTCTAGGACGCAAGTGAGGGACTTACCGGGTTTGCCAATTGTCATTGAGCCGAAGACCACCTTCATGGTTGTCTTTGGTGCCATTTTGCTGAATCCGTACTTTAGATCCTTAGAGTGGGAGGTGATGAGATAAAAGTATGGACTAGAAAATGAGGTTGGTGTACTTTGCTCACGAGAAGCGAGCTCACATCCTTTTGTATATCTCTGCAAATGAGGGGCAAGGTGAGGGGCAATTATTCCATAACTGGAGATAATGATAAACCCCTGCTTATTTCCGACTATTATGCATATCTACCGTTTCACCAACACGTCCTCGCTTCTCATCATGCGTGTTGATGGAGCAATTGAGCTGGCTGGAGGTGGAGAAGTCATTCTATAGGATGCTCGGAAGATTTACGGTGTGGAAAAGCAATGAAAACCGTTTCAGACACCGTGGTCTAGAGAAGCCAGTTCAGATTCGTTTGTACTTCCTATACAGTATCCCTGGAAGCGAGAGGCAATGGGAGAGGACAGGATGGGAAAATCCTGCTTCATTCCACGCTTGATCTACCTATGCTTGAGTACTCGAGTACTGGAGTAGATATTCGCTCTTTCATCAACATATCCAGAAGCTTTTAATCATACGTCATATTGAAGGGTTTGATTGGTGGGTGGTTGAGAAGTGGGTGACATCCCACCTGTGTTGCTGACTCTTGCAGACGGAGGCACTTCGGGAATTCCTGTATGGTTGATCCACTTCACCAATTCAGCTTTCTCTTTCCGTACTCGTACTCGCTGGTGCGAGTACAAAAGAGGTGAAATGGCTGTAGGTAGCTAGCTGTGGGCAATAGCGTTGTGCCGATTATCCGCTTGTTTTCCAAGGTGATGTGTACAAAGATGTTTGCTACAGTTCCTCATATTTTGGATAATTTCGAGGTGTTTAGGAATTACCGTACAAGTACTGTACCACAAATAGAATATGGGGTCATTTGGCGCAGAAACATAAAAGCGGTTCGATCGTACTGGCCGAACCATTTTTGAGTAAGATGACTGAGATGGGCATTTAAAGTCCAACGGAAGACGTTCGTGATATATGCTTCTAACTGCAATACCGCAAATATGCAACTAAGAATCTGCCGGCCGCACACCGTCTCTCCATGAAGACTCTTTTAGCTAATATATTACGACGGCAAGTCACCAAGATTTATATCGTTTTGACAATTGTAAAAGCTTGAGCTAGATTAAGGAGTGAGTGATATCGAGAAGAAATGTTCATCAATCCTTCTGGTCACCCACGCCCTCCCTGTCTTCACACAACTGCAAAGCTCTAAGAAATAGCAATTGTCTCTCCATTCTCCAAACGCAGACCTTAATTTTCCCTTGAAAATTCGTAAATTCCTTAGAACTGCATATTTCGCCGTGTTCGAGGTCCAGCTTTTCCCGAACTAATTGCTTCAAGAATGAATTGCCTCAAGTAAACTGTCATGGAGCCCCTTTTCACGTCGCTAAGCTTTGTCCCCGGCAGCGGGTTGTTCAGTGACCTTGGCTGTCGATAATTCTATATCCTGAATCCAGCACACATAGCCCTCACGACTGAACGCATCATTCATTTGCGACCATTTCTGGAATTAGATAATCGCTTTCATGTCCAATAATCAGCTTGCGCTTTTGATAAACCAAGATGATGAAGTCTTCTTCTCATCGCACCTGCTCAGGATGATCTCTCAATTCTTCTTCATCGCTTGACCGCCTCCCATAATCCACCGGCAGACTCGCATTCTTTTCTCCTCCTTCATGTTGATGCAATTTGACATTAACAAACATAGCATACAACCCCAAATCATAAGTGATCCTCAAAGCACCCGCAGCGACAAAGGCAATCCAAAAGCGATCATGGCCAGCCAATATCCCAGTAATAGTCGGCCCAATAGCCGAGGCCAAAGTTCGAAGCATACTAGTAATTCCCATGATGGCAGTCCTTTCCTCTGGTCGAACAACTGCGGCGATGAATGCAGCTCTGGGCGCTTGATCCATGTTATTCAATCCCGTACGGATCATCAAGAGGATAACAGTCAGAACGATGCTTTTGGGTAGCGGAAAGAAGAGGACTGCTGCGGAAGATGGTAAATGTGTGAAGACCATGGTATTTACCAGGCCGAGACGACGCGATAGGGGTGCCGCGAAGATTGTCGAAATGAACGATAGGAAGTAACTACTCGACGTGATATCGCCGAGTGTCGATTTCGGTAGGTGGAATTTGAGATCCATATAGTATGTGACGAGCGAGTAACCGACCATTCCATCGGCGAGTGAGTCAACAATGAGTAGAAACCACAACTTATACATGGCTACCCTCGTATCCCTAGAAATATGAGTAAAGAAACTCTTTTTCTCCGGTGGAGTTTCGACTTGTGGGGGTTGTTCAGCTTCAAGGCTTCGAGACTCTCTTTCTTCAAGCTCTTGACCTTCTTCTCCTTCTAATAATCCCTCAGCGTCCTCCTCCTGATGCTCGGTCGGGGCAACTGGCGCCTCGCATTTGTCACTGAGCAGTACCATGCATAGAATATTAAGCATGCCCACCACCGAATAAATCCAAAAGACAGCATGATAAGCATCAGTTATTACCCAACCCTCCAACTTGTCGAGGTATTCAACAAAACGACCGCTCGCTTCGGTTCCAACTGACTGTCCCAGAGTAGCAGCTGTTATATACCAAGACAGAACATCCGGTCTTGTCTTCGGTCCCGTCAAGGTAGATAGCATACTCTCCTCAATAGCTCTGAAAGGGCCAAAGTCAGCTCCATTGGGACTGATCACTCCCAACACAGCAGCGCATAGCAAAATCCAATAGTTGTCAAAGTATGAAAACATCAACCCAGACACGACCATCAAAGTCGATCCTCCAATCAGCACTCTTCTTCTTCCCACTCGGTCCGCAATCAAGGTAATTCCCACAGAGAGAACAACATCCCCGAGAAGCGTTAGGGTCATGAAGAGACCAATATAAGTATCGGAAAACTTCATAGCTGAGAAGAAGAGTGCCAAGATGAGGGAAACGGTACCGAAGGCTACCATTCGGAGACATCTTGCGGTGATGATAAGCCATGCATCGACGCCCGTGGAGTAGAGGGAGTTGAGGCCTAGTTCTCGGTAGACCCATGTTATGTATTTGAAAAATGCCATGATGATGGATAGACAACTACCATGAGATAATCTATAATGCAAAAATGCAAGTGTGAATGAATAATTATATTCAGACACACGAGCAAATCCCGAGAATAGCGGAATGTTAGTGAATTCCGATATTGTAAATACTATTGGCTTGTGAAGAAGTCAAAGGTGGGGTTGCACTGTGGCGAGAGGATACTTAGATCCGCGATCGGGTATTTCGGTTCCTACAACATTACTCACAACATATAGAAACCATGAACCCGCTGTCCCATTTGGGAGCGTGCTCCTATACAACCAGGAGTCTTTCAGGAATTGCGGGAACAATGGAAATGGAAGAGATATACATTTCACGCGACCTACTCACTTTTCGACTATGACTACTTCCAGCTTCAAGAAAATTATGGCTGGCATTTTAACCAAAATATGCTTTTTCCCTCACGTTCAGGCCACCAGGACCACCAGAGTTAATATTCACAGAAGAAAGATAGCGTAATACAACTCACAGTTTGGAGTTGCCGCTAAGAGAATGGTTTCCAACTACCACTTGTAATCAACGCCACTTTCATGCTCCATCATATCAAATTGTGGCTTCGCACTGAACCATCCACCTCTCTCGGTACCAACCGTCTCATAAGTATATGCAGCATCCTTATCGTCGATCTTGATAGTTTCCCCGCCCCTACCTCCGGCAGCAGCATCAGCGAGAAGCTGTGCATGGCAGCATTTCTCTAAACTCATGAACCAGAAAACTGCACTCTCAATTGTTTTGCCGCATGTCAGCAAGCCGTGATTTTGTAAAAGAGCAGCTTTTTTCTGTCCAAGAGCTTTGGCAATTGCGATACCTTCGTCGGCCGCAAGAACGATACCCCGGAACGAGTTGTAGACTGCCAGGTCGTTGTAGAAGGCGCATGAATCTTGTGTGATAGTATCGAGAGGACGTCCGAGTGTGCAGAAGGCTCGTCCGTAGATGGAATGGGAGTGTGCTACACAGTTTATTTCGGGACGAGCCTCGTGTACGGCATGATGTATCATATAAGCTGTACAACTTAGCTACAGAATTGAGTGATTTAGAGATAAGAATTACCGGCTGTATTGAGAAGTCGACATGGACCGCCATCAACTACCTTTCCTTCCGCGTTTACTCGAATTAAATCTGATGCCTTGAGGAGAGGCCATGCCACACCGAATGGGTTGACCCAGAAGCTAGTAGGCTCGACAGGGTCCTATTTTCAAAAAGTTAGTAAATCGAAAAAGTCCAATCATAACAGACATTGTAATCTTCCACTTGTAGGCCGGTTCCAGGGACTTTCCCAACTTGCTGCCCTTTCTCTATTTCTGGAAAAGACTTACCCTCAAAGTAATGTGTCCCGCAACACCCTCATCAAATCCGTATTTTGCAAAAATGCGGAATGCCAGTACCAATCTGCCCTTTTGGTATTCTCTCTCTTTGTATGGATCGCCTGCTGTTGGAACCTTTGGAATAGATTGGAAATCCGTAAGCTCGGATTGTTTTGTGCTAATACCAACCTCAAGAGGCTCAGTGGCAGGTTGCTGGCTTTTGCCTGAGGATACGCTTACACCAGAGTCAACAATATCAGCGGTTGCAGATGGAGGAGCCATAATTGAAGAAGTACCAAGGTGTTTTGAGAACTGGCAATGAGATGGAAGTTGGAAACGGTGAAGAAATAGGTAAAGTTAGAAAGCACAGAGGTTACACTAGTAAATGTACGATTGGCTAGTCAGCGTGCTTGTACTCGAATAGTGAACACAATGTTGCGAGGAGATGCGGGTGATAATGGCGGGCGCTGATAAGTAGTGGATGTGATAGGGCAGCTGAGGTTCAAGGTTGGGGGTGTCGTCGGCTGAGCTCAGAATGTGGGGTAAATGCTTGCCCGCATCGGGTTTTTTCTTAACTCCGATACACCTGTAGCTGGCGTGGCTGGGCACGATTATTGTTGCATCCTGAGTACATTGAGGTCTCCGGAAATTATCGTAGTAATAAGTTGTTGACAGTAGTATGTTACAATTCTAACACTCGAAACTTAAACACCCTCGGTCGAGTTTCGAAAATAGAGATTTCTACAAATCTAATGCCGGCCTATCCTCTCCTGAACCCCGCATATGTACAGTACATTTGGATTTTTATAGTTAGGATCCGATACCTACTCTTAGCCCACTTTGCGGCTTAAGTAGTTAATATAATAGTCTTATGATTGTTTACGTACGCCAGCGGCTAGAACTCTCGTAGTGTTAAACACGAACTCGAATCGATAATTAATTTATTGATTAAAGTCGTTATCTAACGTACAACAGATAATTATTATATATAATACCTGAAAATATAATAAAGAGTCAGACTTTCCAGACCTAAAATAGTCCCTTGAAATAGTCGAAAAAATATATTAATTAGGTAAATAGTTCGAAAAGGTTTACTATATAAAGTTATAGAAATAAATCATAATAAATACAATCTATAATCAAAAGTTAGTTAGAGATATTATTAAATCCCTACTTATTTACTTGTTAAAAACTATATAATACCGACAGTGAGTAGTTTGAAAATAAATCTTTCCTACTCGTAGTTATGGCTCCGTTTTTTTCGCTTGTTATTTCGTAGAAACCTTAATAACTATTAGAATAACTTTGATTCAAGCCGTAAATACCGGTTATTGTCAGCGTGGTATTGCATAGTGGCAATATGTCGCGGTATTTCATCTTGTTTGTCGGTCGTAATGGTCGACGCTGAAGTCTAGGTGGTAGCTTCTTAACTTCTTTGCTTCTCAACCAACTCAAAGATTTTTTGTATCGCTTGCGACTTGAGACCTCGATCGAGTAGGTGGATTCTGGGTTGCAAGTCAACTTTCGGAAATCAAGGTGCCTGTATTGCCATGTGTTGTCCTTGCATGCTGACACAGAACAACAGAATATTCGAGAACCTTCGAAACACTGCAATCTTGTTTAAATACTTGTAAGTGGCAAAGCTAAGTATTAAATCCGTGGGCAGTGGCAATGTACAGAGTCCAGCAGAATTTGCAGGCGAACAGGCATAAGCCACAAAGTCGTTCGGCTACGTATCGTTCCCATCAATAATGGCGAATGTGACTCATGATTCGTTTTTTCCTGCGTCCGTATAGAACCGAAAATAGGAGGTATTGATACAGAAACTGACATACCCATTCTGTCAGTGGACACCCTAACCACTACAGACACACGGAACCCCCGCACTGTAAGCACCGTGGTCGGTTTCGCTTGACTACAGAGAAGCGTCCTGAAAAAAGGCCTAGGGATCTATCAAATATTGGTGCTGATAAATTAACCGCAGAAAAAAGGAGTTAGTCCGAAAATGGGAATTACAGAATTGTTCACGTCTTTTAAACCTACATTTAAAGTCCCATTTTTTTAAATATCCTTCAATAGTAATATGCAATACATGTGTATTAGTTTACTGTCCCAACGTTAGATATCTAATTGGTATCTAGCAAAGTACACGATATTGGAGATGAAAGTTAACGTGAACAAGAGCGTGCGCTATTAATTGTAGTAAGTATGTTCGACGGAGTCGTGAGTTTGGTGACTGCTAATTCGGAAGGCCGTACAACATAGTACAATTACTACAGTGCCGACAGCGGCCTTATTTTCATTCTCGGTAAGCCTTCGCATCTCAGATTTATCGGTAACTCCGAATCATTACTGACGGAAGCCATATTTCGCAATCGGAGATAGCACGGTATTGACTCGGATAGTATTTTGAAAAAGTAGACCCCCTTCGCTTGAACGGGTTTGCAGGGGACCAGGCTATTTCCCACATGAGAAAAGTGTTACCAAGTAAAGACTGCCCCTGTGGTGAGATTGCCACCACGACACTATAAATTTGTTCGCAATCCTGAAATCTGCCCCAGTACGAATTTCAGATCCTCTCCTCATATCACCTTCAAATTTGTTATTGATTGCCCAGCTCTCGTTAATTTATGGCTTTTTCGATCATTCTTCCAGACCGAAGCATTTCAAAAGAGGTTTTACGACACAGACAGAAAGCAGCCTTTTCACCAGCTCATTTGAATAACTCGTCATGCCTTGGAGTCCACTCGGATGGTTGAGAAGAAATCTATCTAGCTGCGGCCCACAGAACTCTGAGGGTGGATTTAAGCAAGTCGTAGCGGTATATTGCAGCACTGATCGCAAAATATTCAAACGCACGAATGTTGTTATCGACACCGGCAATGAAGGCCCCAATTTGGTCACAGATGAGGTGATGAGACATGTTCATGGTGTGCCAAAAGGGCTCCCCGGAATTGTCACTGTGTTTAACGGAGAAGCGATGGAAGTTGGCAGGGAAGTTGAACTCGAGTTTTCGGGAAGAGAAAATGATCGTCTTTTCAAAGAAACCTTTCGTCATGTGCCCTATATTCCTGGCGGCTATGGCATGAATCTCAGCCACGACTTCTATCTTAAGTGGTGACCTGGAAGAGTACCGCCAGTTCTGATGATTCGGAATGGAAGAGAAACCAAAGGTAAATTAGCATGAAATATTATACTGCGCCATAGACCGGACGCTAACTCTTGTCCTAAGAACAAAAAAGACGCAGAGAGGAAAGGGAGCAGATCCGGGAGCTGGAACGCGAGGAACTAGCAAGACAACAAGAGGAAGAAAGACAGGCCTACCACCAAGAATTGGAGGAGATTCGTTATGTGCGGAAGACCAAAAGAAATAGCTCTAGAGACTCCTCAACTGTCAGAGATAGCAGCTCTGGTTCGGTCGACTATCACACAGGTTAGCCCGAGCTTCCTTGTGTAGGTGATCGGTCCATCAACGTTTTCTCAGGAAATCTTTTTGCATCTTCTTTCAGGGATCACGAGGGCCGCTTCCGCAGGTAGACTTCTTATGACCTTTTTCACCTTCGATGGGTTTGAGACATGAACTAAGGCACTTCAACAAAATGATGGTACCAAATTCTGGACGGGCCAGGAGGGACATGAGAGAGATGTCTAGTTCAAATTGTCAACGATTTTGCTGTGTCGTCGCAGTTTCAAGTTCCTACTTCTTCATTTATCTTGGAGCAAACTTTCATCACTAGAGATAGAGTGCGAGAAAATGATTTTACAACGGCGCAGAATCAATGAAGACCACCTGAACACTGGCGAACCTGCTGCATTTGTGAGACTTCCAAGGATACTCCACAGATATGGTATCACTTACGCTGCAGTCGCGGCAAATATTTCGATCCTTTTCGCCCTCGTAGTGGCCATCAAAGCAAGTGAAAATAGTGGAGTAAATAAAGCCACAATTCCGAGCCTTTTCAGCATATCCCGGACAAAATATAGGTCCACAACAGCTGAGACAGGCAGGATTGAGGATATTGCGGTCCCAATAACATTGGCTACCCTTATAGTCGTCATCTCTGCATATGTGTATATTCCATTTTCCAAGTCTGGAGGCGGACGACAGCTGCTTCGTAACCTATGGAAAGGATCGATCAGGACTTTTTGCAACAGTCTAGTAAATGAATCTCCATCCAAAGAATCGGGTTTTACTGTTAGCAAATCGTAGCCATCTTTCCATACGTTTTTATCCAGACCTTGGAGTGCAAGGTTACCATGCCCTTCATCGCTAAGCCACCGCGTCAAGAGTTTGAGGTTTCCGCGCTCGGGTTGATTGAAAGTCATAAGCTGGCGTTGAAGCACTAAACACTCATCTGAAAAGGCATCAGCAAAGCAGTAAAACTCATGTTTCTTGTCTCAACACTTACTGTATTCTCTCAATTTATCTCTCAGGACTGTCATTGTATGCCATTGCGACCCTACAACACCGTCCTTTTTTCGGCTAAGGTAAAACCAATTCTTGTTGCAGAGTTTCGTCTTTTCATTGTCAGACTTCCCGTCCTCCCTGGTATACTTTTCGAGGTCCGTCTCGAGATCAATCAATTCGGCTTGCAAGTACAACAGATTTCGTGCATTAAGACTGGAAAAGCGTCGGTAGATGCCTAGCTCGGGATATTGACCTTGGAGATAGGCTAGAGCGGGGTAACCCTCCATGGTGTGATAGTGCTGCTGTTGACGGATGAAGCAACCGAGTAGACAACAAGACTGCTATTGCTTTCCTTAATCCAAGCTTAAGGTGCCTTCTGATGTAGTAATAAGAAGATAAGGACGCTATAAGCATAGAACTGCTCGGTCGTTACGGAGGGGAAATAAGGCTATGCAGAGCCTTGCCGGGCGAAAGAAGCCCGCAACCCCGTACTCCATGCAGATAAGCCCAATGCAACATCACCAAAGATGCTTCGTAGCCTTGCAAAGAACGATTAATATTTCCAGCCTGGATGTGTACTTTTCTAACATGCACCGAAGCGAGATGTTTCAAGTCAAGCAAAATAAGGTAAAGTAACGCTGGCTAGTACTTTTAAAGTCGTCTCATAATTGATAGATTCAATAAGTGATGGATAGCACACTGGTTCTGTGTATGAATCCCAGACCCATTATGACAACAAAAAAAAATCTATTGTCTATACTCTGTATCCTCTTCTTGATAACCTTAGTTGATTAGTGCATCCACAATCTTACACATGTGACCTGTCTCCAATAGAGAAGTCCGCCAGAGTCCATACGAGTACTTTTATACCCCAGAAGAACAGATTTCCTGTCGTACTCTCATGAAAGTATTCATAGAGGTTTTATGAAATTTATGTCGTTCTATCAATCAAACTTACGTAGAATACATCAATTCTTTCGATTTTCAACAATAAGCGAGTCTGCTTGGTTGAGGAATCAGTTTGAATGTTCCTCTGTTCCTGGTTCTCATTGAGAGACATTTTTCCATCTATTCCGGCAAGTAGGTATCGCTAAAGCTGCAGATAAAGAGTGCCGGCAATAGTAAATTCTCTATTCTCTTCTGTCCTGATTCCGTTACGCCATATTGACCGACAGAGTCTAGTAAAACATAGGATAAGCTATCCATTCTCTCAACACCGCCTGCACGAATCATGAATCTAAAGCCTGTTTTTTATGCCATGGCCCTAGAATTGATCATGGGCCACTTTGCAACGCCTTTGTAAGGAAAGCGTAAGAATTAGGATTAGAAGTAAGAAAGCACACGTACTTGCCACTAGAGCAGGGACAACAATATCCTGTATGTACGGGCGAGGAAAAGTACTCGAAAATCAAGATTAAAGAAAGTAGTTGGAAGGTTTCACAGCGGGAGAAGCCTAGTTTCCTTCAACGATACGTCTTGACCTCAAAGGCTGCTTGCTATACTTTCGAAGCCCATCCAGTCTCATCACATATACGGTAGGCCGCTGCAATGAATTTGTCGTGCCCTTTCCAAATTTCAGTGTTCTTTCCCTATAATTTTGAAGTAACCCAGGCTCCCTTTCAAATAAATAATAGTTTCATGTAGCCACGAACATAAAACTCGAGGGCCCCTTTTCTAGCCCATATCACGTGTTGCCCCGAGCATATACACAGTCCTCCTCTGTGCCCCTAATTTCCTACTTCCGTTATAAGTGACCGAGAGAATACTCCATCCTCGTTCGCTTCGCAGTCATGTTCGAATTTGGCGTAGTGAGATACAGTACTCATCAGGGGGGAAAAACGGCACATTAAAATATACCGATGAAAAGATTGTAACCGATGTAATGATACGAAGGCAAGTATAACGTGGGAACATTACATCAGGGCAAACACGCATAGTCCAGTCAGGGTCAAGGTTGCGGGGGAGCGAAGTTACCATTTCCCCAGTAAAATCATATCAAACTCATATCCCTAAAGTACAGATTGATTCAAGCTCAGAGTTTCTGGTCCAGAAACCAATCGGAGCGTGCAATATACGTTGCGAACGGGTTCACACATGAATTATAAACGGCCTGCCCATTTAGTCTCACTCAAGAACTGTCACTAAAGCGTACTCGTATACTAACGCCCCCGCCAAGTATATCCGCGGTGTTTTCATTGGATATTGGCTAACCGAACTGTACCACCGCGATGGCTCCCACCACAACCCAATAACCTGATCGGATTTCTCTAAGCGACTTCGGATAACCCCTACCCGGAGGCCGGTGCTAACCCATGAAACCACTTTAGTCTCCCTCCCAACTATCCCCGCAACCACGAGCAAACATGGCATGTTGTCTTGTGAAAGAGAGTACAAGTACAAAAACGACGGAGTGAAACATCTCTTGAATTGACCAGTACGATAATCTTGTCAACAAGTGTTCAATATCATGTTTCTAGAACCCCTCTTCCCTAAATTCTCAGCAACCACGCTGATCGCAGGAGTCGCAGTATTTTGCTTTGGAATCTATGCCGTGGTAGTTGCAGGAAGATATCAATTCAGCGCCAAATCCCCAAAACGAGCAAAAGAGGGATACCCAATCATAGGAGCTATCCGTTTCTTCACAGCTCGATGGGACTTCTTCCGACATGCCAGACAACAAGCACCGACTGGGAATTTCAGCTTTTTCCTGGGAAAGCACCCCGTTGTTGGGCTGACTGGTGATAAATCACGCATTTTATTTTTCGAGAGTCGGGAATTGGGCTTTGCTGAGGGGCATGTTTTGCTTATACAAAGGATATGACTTTATGAAACGGCTAACAGAGAAGTTGTAGATACGCGGTCCTCTTTGGACAATCTCCGAATAGCCTGCAGGATGAGAGGGCGGTAGCCAATGAGAAGGACTTCACAACTTATTTCTCTCGTCGCCTTACTCGTATGCTTAGAAACGAGAACTTCAACAAAAGTTAGCAGGGCGAAAGGAAGATCTAGTTCGAGCACTAACTGACGTCGGTTTAGGCTTACCCAAACTGATGGAAGATGTCCAGATTAGCATGAAAAAACTACGCGATGACCCATCTGGCATCACCGACCCCTTTGAAAGCGTTTACCGAATTGTTTATCAATTGACTATCCGCATGGTGGGTTCTGATGATATTGCAAATGATCCCGAGCTCTGCGAGAAGACACTTCAGTTGTATCATACCATCGAGGATAGTTCCACGGCTATAGCAATTATGTATCCATGGTTTCCATCACCCGCCAAAATTAAACGAACAATTGCAGCCGGCCGCCTTTATGTGTTGATCCAGAAGATTGTTGATGTAAGGAAGAAGTCAGGCCACAGAGGAGACGATCCTTTGCAATACCTGATGGATGAAGGCGACGATGTCAAAAGGATAATTGAGGTGAAACATTTCTCGAGCCTATATAAAATGTACCAATCAGCTAACCTGAAATTATCAAGTTCGTCATTGGTGCGCTGTATGCTGGGCTCCTCAACAGCGGTATCAACGTAGCCTGGGTCCTCCTCTATCTCTCCAAAGATCGCTACTGGATGTCCAAAGTTCGAGAAGAAGTCAAAACAGTCGCCGCAAACTACTGTCCCGACACCGACGCTCCACTCTCTCAGCAACTGACATACGTTCCCGTCGAAGCGTGGGAATCCGAGTTCCCTGCGCTGGATCTATGTCTCAAAGACAGTATCCGTCTGCAGCTCCTCGGGGCTGCTTTCCGTAAGAATACGAGCGGTCGTGAGATTCCTACCGGTGTTGGTGACGAAGTGATTCCTCCTGGTGCTTATGTAACGTACCATACTGCGGACGTCAGTTTGGACCCGACTATTTACCCAGATCCACTCAAATGGGATCCAGCAAGATACTTGCCTGATAGAGCGGAGGATAAGAAGAGGCCATATGCATATATTGGTTGGGGAGTGGCCAGACACCCGTGCCGTAAGTTTTCCTTTGGAATTCATCAGATTAAACCCCTTTTGCTAACACATTGCGTTTTAGTTGGGATGAGGGTAAGAAACCTATATATATTGCGAAATTTCAGTCTATGCTGACGTGAAGTAGTTCGCCAAACTGGAACAAAACCTCATCACCGCATTTTTCATTGCCAACTTTGATTATGAATTGACCGACAAACATGGCAACCCACTTGCAACGATGCCATCAGTCGACTACAACGGAACTTCCGCCACGAAGCCCAAACCCCCGATTTATTTCAAGTACCAAGTTAGATGAGTTTCCAGAAGTAACGTGAAATTGGTGTGTAACGGGTATGTATTATAGCAGTGTGGAACTTCAAAATGTCGTGTATGATGAATTGCTTGAGATATAGTGGAATTATGTAACGATACTTTTATTAGCGTTGGTTTGAATGGAGTTTTGAATCTTTCTTACGAGTTTTCCTTTAATTGAAACCCGATTTGTGTAATATTAACAGAGATTTGATCTATTTAATGAACACCAGATTCCACATAGATGTATATATAAAAGCCAGACAGCCTTCTGGTGATACCACCTGGGCATTTACAGACCCCGCATCCAATAACTCCGAACCTCCGATCGGTAGCCCATCCCTTGCTTTGAAATACACCTATCATTGCTAAGCATAGCGTACAATCACCTCATCCTATTAAGTTATTCGGGACGTCAGTCCCTCCGAGTGGGCTGCCATACTGAAGCTTCCAGATATAAATATAACTTCACACATCTACACCCCTTTCCCTAACTTATAATATCATCCAGATTTTCACTCCCTACCTAACTAACAAATCAGCAAAATCACGTGCTCAAATCCACATCTGCACTTCAACCTGGAAGAATAGGAGGAGCTACCCCGCATTTCCCCACGTTAAGCTGCACCCAAAACAACCTTGGAAAGCAAGACTACACTACCAACCCATCATGGCACAACCCAAGATTATTCTGTACACGAGTCATCAGTGTCCATGGGCCCATCGAGCTCACATTGCTCTTCGCGAGCTGGGCGTCCCGTATGAGGAGGTCCTCATTGACTTGAGTAAACCGCGGACGCCAGAATGTAAGTCCAGGTTCATACTTGTCCCTATCCCTGCACATCATTATCATTTGAAAGAACTTGAACCCTTTATCAGAGCCCAATTCTTTCGATCCCTCAATGCTCTCACGAGGAGCTCCAATTTCAACTCCAGTTGCAACATCCCAACCCTCCCCAACTCACCCAACCCCCCCAAAAAACAAAAAAAAAAAAACTAACACCCACCCCCAGACCTCGCAATCAACCCCCGCGGCCTCGTCCCCTCCATCTCCTACAACGGCCAAATCATCACCGAATCCGCCATCGTCTCCCAATTCCTCGTCGACGCACACCCCAGCCACCTTCTCAAGAGCAGCAATGACGAAGGCGGCGCCCTACAACGCGCACGCATCAACTTCTTCGTCGACACCTGGTTCACGAAGATTAGTCCGACGTACTTCCCCGTTCTCAAAGCGAAAGGGGAGGAGAAGGAGGAGGCGGGCGTGAAGGTGGTTGATGCGGTGGTGAAGGAGGTTGAGCCGTTGCTGGCGGATGCAGGACCGTTTTTTGGGGGGAGTGGGAGGTTGACTTTTGCGGAGGTGGGTTTCTTATTTTTACCTCTATCCGTTTTTATTTATTCCCAAATTTCTGTTGAGTATACATATCTCGCAACGAAACAAGAAACTAACACCACCGGATACGAACAGGTCCTAACCGGCTCATTCATCATCCGCCTCCTCGGATTCTCAAAGTACCCCGAGCTCGTCCCCGCCTCTCTCCCCGCCGGTCTCGAGGCCAAGGCTCCCAACTTCTGGAAGTGGGCAAGTGCGGTAGTGAAGGAGGAGAGTGTGACGTATATCTGGGATGAGAAGGCCTATGCAGAGGCCACGATCAAAAGGCTTGCGACGCTTTGAGGAGGTGGATTCGCTTGAGGCGATATCGCGTAGGGGCCTGCATGTAACCGAGGACTTGGCTTTACGGGCTGGGTTTGTGGTTTGCGAGCTAGTTGAGTTTGGTACCTTGAATGGATGTTTATGGGTCTATGGATGATTCTTGAAACCTTTTGTGCAATTGACTTTTAAATAACTTTTATTAGAACAGTCTACCTGCGGTGATGTTTTGAAATGTTGTGGCTGCCACGAAAACTACACGTTATGATGGACGTATTAAGTTATAGAGATGGGCAATCTGCTCTACAACAGAGTGGAGGCATTTTACAACTGACAAGTCACATGCTCCAAACCACATACCGAGTCTAAACGACAGCCTTCACCAATACCAATCACTTCACATCATCACACTCCAGACGTATCATTAAGATTTTCTCATTCCTCTGCTTGTTCTACACCTACCACTCCGAAGAAGTAGGGGGTATTGTACCATGCATCGCCGTCCAAATGGAAATTAACAAAAAGACGCCATTTTGATTCCACCACTGCACCCAACCACCATTCCCAATCACCAAGTCTCCATCCAAACGGTCCCCTTTTCCCCCACCCGTTCTCCTAAAGTCTGCCAAATGCACAAGAACACAGAAAACGCAGACGGATCTCAGAGTACGGGGATGAATATGCAAGCCGATGCCCATAAGTAACTAAATTTCTTTTCGCATTCGCACGTAAACGTGCGAGAAAAAATCTGCCCAATGTTCCCAAATTTGCCCGAAACCGAGAAAGGAAAAAAACAGGATCCAGCAGCCATGGTAATAACTTTTTGCAATGAAGAGTACGTTAGAGTGGGACGTTTACGGGGTTCAGTTGAGATTCAAAAGTTCAAGGATTGAGATTGGTGGCACGGCCCAGGGTGCGATTATGCGTTGTCTTCGATAGATGCGCCTTTAAGATCGGCGACAACATCAGCAACAGCCTCCTTGATCAGTTCGACCTCGTTCGCGACAGATCCACCATCGTCGACACCAGCAGTGGCTTTGGTCTCTCCGTGGCTCTTGGCTTTGGCTGGGGCAGAAGATGCGGCAGGGGTCTCGGCCTCTTCAGCCTCAAGCTTCTCAAGCTCTTTCTTGGCCTTCTCGATGTTCTATTGCGGGGATTAGAAATTGCAACGCATAATGAGTGGTATGGGGATGATTTACCTTCTTCGTCTGAGTCTCCTGGTCAGACTTCCAGTGCTCCAACTTTGCCTTAACCTTCTCCAAAACACCTGGAACATCGGCAGCGCTCATTGGTGGCTCAATTCCCATAGAAGAGCAGTCTTCCATGACACTTGGGGGACAGCTGAATTTGGCGGCAACTGGGGCAGCGTCTTCAACAGCAACGTTCTTCTTGTTCTTCTTGCCCTTCTTCTTACCACCAGTGCCAGCAAAGTAGTCTTCCTCGTCCTTCTTGACAATCTTGGTACCCTTGAGTCCGGAATCATCAACCTTTCTTTGAGCAGAAGCCTGTAGTCCAGATGGTGCTAAAAGTGGTGCCTTTTCTTGCTTGAATGTAGGATCGAAGAATTGGAGAAGACTCTGTGCACGTCTGATTTCATCTAAATATGCCTTCTCACTGGCCTCTGCAAGCATTTGTTGGGCACGTTCCTTCTTCTTTTCCTTCAAAGCAGTCTTGTACTCATTTTCCTTGCGCTCACGCTGCTTTTGACGGGCTTCGTACTCCCACTTTTGGACTGCACGGTTGGCGTTGTAGTAATCGTCCTTGAGCTTCTTGACAGCAGCCCACTTTTCTTGTTGCTCATTGTGATATTTGGTTCTCTCGTCTCGAAGGCCTTTGATGTTCTTGTAAGTCTCATCTTCCTTGGCCTTGTATCCGTCGAGCTCAGTCTGAAGTTTGTTATACTTCTCGCTCAAGGCCTTGCTTTCTGGGTCGTTCGTGCTATCGCGTAGCTTCTTGATCTCGGCCTTTTTGTTGTCAATGCTCTTCTGGGTCTCGTCAAAGCCAGCAAATTGCTTGCGCAGCTTTCGCAGACTGGAGATCTCGGCTAAAGCCTTCTTCTCGTCTACCAACTTCATCATACCACTGTTGACTTGCTTGTCCAGGCGTTCGATCTCACGATCAACATCTTCTAGTGACTTGTAGGGCAAACGTCCACGGGCCGTCTTGAGGGCAGTCTGATCAGCGCGCATGCTGTCATCGAGTTTCTTGATCTTGTCCAAGACTTGACCTCGACCGGCCTTGCCCTCGCCTTGTTGCTTCTGAATCTCTTTAAGTTGGGACAACACCTCGGCCTTTGCCTTAGCATGGGGCGAGTCTTTGTTACTCCCACCGACATCGAGCTTGGCTTTGACAGCATTCTACCATCCAACGTTAACAATTATTCACAGATGCAGATATGTGTGGGTTGGATAATGTTGCATCGGCCGACCCGATCTCTGCACGTACCAATTTCTCCAAAGCAACAGCAAGTTCTTTCTCCGCTTTAGCCAGGGATGCCTTGTATGTGGCTTCATCTGGCTTCTCGGGCTTCTCGATTCTCTCAACCTTCTTCTTGTCGGTGTTGCCAGCATCGAACATGGCGGCGCCTGAGGGGGTTGCGACGTCGGCCATTGTGGCAGGATCTCGTGTGGAAAATTGGGAGAGAGGTGGCTTCGGGGAGTGGAGTGTCCTTATAGACAGCTCAGCAGACAGGGCAGGGCAGATCACAAGTGTAATTGAATAACTTGTGTGGGGAGTCTAAAGAAGTCTAGAGATGACCACCAGATAGTCGGCCCCAGCTTCAGCTCAGCCTAAGGAACACATTTCGGTAGAACCGTGGTGAATTTCATGGTCAGGGTCGTTCCGGTGACCGACCAGAACCAGTAGCGCACTAAGCTTCTCAAATTATTTTGCAGCCTCATCCATCGCATCTCAACCTCGTCGTCTTTGTCCCTCTGTTCAACTCCAACTATCCAACCCCACCACCCTCATTTTTCCACATACTTGCGCTTGTCGGGGACCATCTGCGTTATTCTTGAATCAACCTCGGGGCTCCTCCGACTTCTGCTAAAATGTCCGCCGACGAAGACCGCCGGGTCAAGCAGTTGGAGGCTGGGAACAGAGAAGCTGCGCGAATGTGGCGCGCATGGCGAACGATTCATCAAATGGTTCAGGATCGGGGGTATACGTTGGCCGAGGAGGAAGTCAACATGTCTCTGAGAGAATTCAAGGACAAACACTGCTCCAGCGATGGTCACGTTAGGTTCGTCCAAGAAATTTGAATCTACCCATTGGCATACTACCCCCATGGGCGCAGCTAACAAAGCATTCGCAAACAGCAAGGCCAACATGAAATTCTCTGCTCATCCTAGCGATGATATGATGAGAAAATACTCTACCCCACCAACCCTTCGCGAACCAAATCCACCTGCCCCAGATATTGGGCCAATCTGGTGCGAATTCCTCGAGGCAGACAACGTTGGAATTAAGCACCTGCGTACATTTGCGCAATACCTCTCCGCGAACAATTTCCACACCGGTATCCTAATCACAAGTGTTAACATCACTCCTTCCGCGCTCAAAATTATCCCAGCTGTCGCAAACGAGACGAGAATCGAGACCTTCAATGAACAGGATTTGTTGGTTAACATCACTCACCATGAGTTGGTGCCCAAACATGTTTTATTGAGCAAGGAGGAGAAATCGGCTTTGTTGGAGAGATACCGTCTAAAGGATACCCAACTCCCACGTATTCAAATGACTGATCCAGTTGCGCGGTACATGGGCTTACGAAGAGGGCAAGTGGTGAAGATTATCAGAAAGTCCGAGACGGCTGGTCGGTATGCGAGTTACAGACTGTGTGTATGATTGCAACAAGGATGGTATTTTGCGCGACGATTCCGGTCCGCTTGGGAGTTTGGTGGCGTTTTATTTGGGGAAGAAAAGCATTGATCCATGGCGTCAAGGAGACAGATTGAGAAATGGTGGATCTTGTGCTTGTACTAATAGCATACCGATAATTTTCGCCGGACAATGAAAATTTATATCTAGAAATATCATATCGAGGTCTGATGTGGTGCTTGGACTCGTGCTTGTGTCTGTCTTAGGACCAGCTGCCTCAACTTTAACCATGGCAAGTGTCTCCTCTGCTACCCATCTTGGTAGCGCAGATTCGTTGTCCAGGTTTTTATACCTAGTTTTCCGTTGTATTCCGTAAAGCAAAACTACCTACTTACTTGTAGTATCCCGACTTCAACCTCAAACTCAAATCCTAGCCCACCCCTGCACTTTTTTACTTCACCCACCCCACTTTATTTCTCTCGGCTCACCTTGGCATGAATTCAGGGGTAGAGCAGCGTAGTCGAGAGTCGCAGACTTCTTACGGACTCGAGTAAAATATCATTCCAATGACTCCGTACGGGGCCTAGGTAAGTGTTTTATAGTAGAGTTGTTGGAGGATTATGAAAATTGATCATGGAGACATAGCATTATCTGTACCAATGTCGTTTTGTTTTTTGGGCGAGGAAAACCAAAGCTAATGAATGAGCAGGAACATTACTTAATTAACGTTAAAATTGTTCTCGCTCTTAAGTTGTAGGAGATGCTATTGCTTTATTGCTTCTTGTATACCGTACACGTATTAAGAAGATCCTTAGCTAGAAGATCTAGAAAGACTTATTTAAATGCTACACAATGGTGTTATATGTGGAATGAAGTGTTAGTGGGCTGAGAAGTGATTTGAGGGGTAGTTGAAGCTAGTCAGATATTTAATTATCTCATATATATTGTCCAAAATACGGTAGTCTACCGAGGTGCTGAAACCAATCCACTACAACGCTTGAAGTAATGAAAAGGCAAAGGTTTGGATTATCGATTCATCCTGACCTGTTGGTATAGCCTTCTTGAATTACAGGCTTCCCCCTTCCTCCAACGATATGATATTGCCTACCATTAAGTATATGAAGCATAAAGAAATATCTCCCCGCCACTTATATCACAAAATTCGGCCCCCAAATATACCAAACCGTTACCCATCGTGGAATGTCACCTCTTAATGTTAGCTCGCTCTTTTCTACCCGAGTACTTGAACATCCAAGAGATCTGGGCAAAATAAAAGAGAAGAGAAAGAGAAACAGATTACCGGGAGCAGTTGGGGTAGGAACGGAGCTCGAACAGGCGTGAACCCTAATCCTCGAGTCGCTAGCTAATATCTTACTATACTTGTTGATTAATCTTTCAAGAAGTGAAGTTACAAATAGAAAGCAAAAGAGAAAGGATCAGCTTTATAGCGTTTTATACGTTCGAATAAGTTTAAATAGAGAAATGTTAGAGATAGACGTTTGTTATAAAAATTTAGGAATTGGTGGGGGGGGGGGGAGGGGGGGCAGAAGAAAAGCGAAAGACATAAATCGGAGTTGGTTTAAGCGGTATCGATTAGAAGGGGTGGAAGTGGGGTATTGAGAGAAATGTAGAGAAGTTGGATAAATCTGGAAAGAAGGGTGTAGAAGCTATGTAGAACATCTAATGATAGTATTGCAGAAGTTTTGATCTACATAATTTCGACTGCGAAACATAGAAGAGCCGTAGAATCAACCATCAAGCTCACCCAAACCATTCATCATAGATCCTTCCAGTAATCTCCTCTAGTGCGGAAAATCAAGTTAGGCCCATCATGAGCAGAGGTAAAGCCATCATACAATTGAAACTCCCCACCACGCTCTCTCCCAAAACCTCCACCTAGTTTCCCAGCACCAGCAGCGCCCATAATCCCCGGTGCAATCTCAAAGTCAAAATACCAAAACGTTTTAGCAATCACCATATCAGCCTCAAGATAAGCCATTGACTTGCCAGCACAGCCACGAGGTCCAGTTGAGAAAGCATCGAAAGCTGTATACATCCTGTGAAGCGCCTCTTGGTCATCAATCATCCAACGCTCCGGTCTAAATTCGAAAGAGCCTGGGAAATAAGCTTCATTGTGATGTAGCGAATAGATGTTCACTCCAAGTTGGGTGCCGGGGGGGATGACATGTCCATCAACGACCAGTGGGCCATTTTTTTCTTCCCCTTTCGCAAGCTCGTACCACAAAGTACCTCCTACGGGAGGAGAAAGACGCAGAGCTTCTTCAAAGCACGCTCGAAGATATCGACAGCCCGAGAGCTGTGGGGCACCTTTAATCACATCTCCGTCGGCAAAAGTGTGTCGAACTTCGTCCGCGAGTCTACTATACGCCTCTGGACTTCGTGAGAGATAGAAAAAAAGAGCTGACATAGCCGTAGCAGTTGTGTCCCCTCCCGCCGGGAAGAAAAAGACAGCTTCTGATCACAATTCGTTGAATCGGATGCTATCAGGACCACCCGTTTCCACCTGCTCGGCGATGAAGGAATAGAAATTGACCTTTGCGTGTTTTTCAATAGCTAGCCGCGTTGAGATCATACGCTCTAATACCTTGAGGTAGTTCAAACGCGCCTTGCGAGTGACTACATGAAGAGGGTCCAGAAATCGGTTTTTGAGAGCAGGAAGCTGCATGAAGGAGTTGGCACGATAATTGCCCAAGTCGATGCCTTTGATCATGAAACGATTCTCTTCTTCCGTATGAGTATTCAGTGGGAAACCAAAGGCCAGTAGGCCGATGATATCGAGACCGAGTCTTTTGCATCGTTCTGTCATGTTGATTGGGCTGTGACTGGATTACTTCGACGTTGCTAGCAGCAGCTGGAGGAATTTTTGAATCTGGGCTTTCATGGTAGGCTCGAATAGATGAACCGAACGGTCCGAGACGACTTTGGCTATCAGCTTGCGTTTGAAACGATGTCTATCTCTGTCGACACAGTTGAAAATGCTCTCGACACCACTAGCCTGTAGCGTGAGTCGGTAGACATGTGATTTGGTAAGGCGGTGGTTATTGTAGATTTCTATATCATAACATGAGCATTAGCATCTTGAGACTTGTGTTCCGGGCAGTTTTGAGGTTTCCGCTGACCTTGAAGGGCAGTGGTTGTGTTGAACACGAGCCTGTTCGGTCCGGCACGGAAAACAGAGCCTTTTTGGAATAATCAGCCTCGAGACAGAGTTGAATAGAATTAAAGTAAGCATACCATACTTAAGATGGTCGAGATATGTTATAAGGGGCAGTTTTCTCGACAGTGCGTACAAGCCAGCATAGCCGTCGGTGATCTTGGCGATTAGCGGGCCTGGATAACTACGCAGTGGGTGGAGGAGTATGCGATAGCTAAGAAGTAGTAGACACTGACAAGACGACGATGTCAGTCTTTGACTTTTACTGTCATGCTTCGTGATAACATAACGTACATAGAGCACCAAGGTCAAACTAGCATATTTTATTCCGAGAGCGAGAGTATGAAGAATGCCATCTTCTAACATTCTGAAGAATCATAAAAACTGCAATGGAACCTTTCAGAATAAAAACATGAGAATGAAAGCGTGAGAATAAACGTGAGTGATACGTGGTGAGCGACTTCAAAACAATTGCGCAACAAGTCCGAGTACTTCAAGAATCATGAAAACTTTCAGGAATGGGCCGAATGGCACCTTGCCCAGTCCATAGTTAGGTATACGTATGACCATCTACCTTCCATATTAGTCTTACCAACATTCAAATGCAGTTGGTGCATTTGCAGTATGCAAGTGCGTTTCGCCCATATTCAGACATGGCCAATTGGACACTTTCGTTCCGCGATAGCAATTCATGCCGGTAGTATTTCCCCCTCGCCCTCGGTCTGCCTATCCTCGTATGCCGGGCATGATTACAGTGGGACAGGGGATGCATGGAACTTGCAGATGCTCTGTTTGTAGCTGCGCCGTAATTCTACAGTGTAAGACTTACTAAGTATAAAGTCCAAATACACGGCGCAATTTTGGGTTCGAATAGTACTAACAAATTTGACAGTCCTATTGTCAATTTGTCCCGTCACGCAATAAAAACAGCATCCCACCTTGCAATAACCTCGAACATCGCTTACTGCAAGACGTTGCGTCGATCCGAGAGAACGTTGAGCGCACCGCCAAACAGGGAAAACCACAAGAAAATATTGTATTGAAGGGGCTTGCAACTCGAAGCCCTCATGATAGAATAAACTTCTGGGGTTCATTAGTATGCCTTGAGAATGCATGGCGAACATTTCTGGGAGCTGAAGCTGCGCTATCAGCATACGGGAATGACTATCAGACCACCTACGATTTTTCGTCAAGGCAAAGTGTGTTTGGTTTGTGGTTGCTCTCCTTGGAATTCCGCATTCGTCGATTTCCGCTAGGAGGCATTGGTTTGCAGTTTGTGGCCGGTAGTTTAACAGTGAAAAACATCGTACCTGAGACCTCTCCTATTATAACTGCTTGTAAAAAAGGGGAAGTTGCTGTAGTCAGAAATCTTTTTGAAACCCGCAAAGCCAGTCCAAATGATATCACGCCGATCAATTCAACTCCTCTGAGGGTAAGTGATCTTTCTCCACGAATTCCATAATCGTTTTGCTTATCAACTTGGCCGTGATAGTTCGCGATCGAAAGCGGTTCCGTAGAATTAGTTCAAACGATTTTAAGCACAGGTGCCGACCTAAATGCGCCTTTTGGTCAAATGATAACGTAGGCTCATACATTAATTCCTAAGGGCCACCCACTGATATTTAAAATCAGACACCCCCTCAGCCGGGCTTTCGCAAGCCGGCAAATTGAAATTGCCAGGCTTCTCATCAAAAAGGGGGCTCAAGTAGATCATGTCAGCGCCAGAGGCTGGACGGCGGTGTTCTATCTGTTCGGTTATGAATGGATTCACGGGAACAAAGGGGAGTCTTGTATTGAATACTTGAACTTACTGTCAGCCGCTTCATTTTCAGACTTTGATGTTCAGGATGTAGATGGCTGGTCGGTTATGCACAGAGCAGCTAGTTGGGGGACCGCAGAAGATATAGCAGCACTGGTAAATCTCGGAGCTTCAGTACAATTATCTACGGTTATGAATTGGCTCCCAATCAGATGCGCAACAAGGTTCGGAAACATCGACACATTTAAAGCTCTTGGATATCCGAGACAGATCCCATATCAACCAACGAGACAAAAGAGGCTGGACATTGCTTCACGATGCAGCAGATATTGGAAGCTCAAAGCTATTGGAACTCTTACTAAGTAATGGAGCGGATCCTCACTTAGTTACGTTTAAAATGGCCAGTGGAGTGCTTCATGACCTAAAGAATAGAAGTCTTACGACCGGCGATATCGCAAAGCAACGGGGCCGAAATGTCTGCGATGCCTACAAGACTACGCTAGGGAATACAGATATGGGTATTTCCATCGTCGAGGCGCTAGATGACAGCGGATCCGAGGATATATTTTAGGTAGCAGAGTCAGAAGCAGTTGAAGATCTAGGCTTGAGTAACACTCGTTCAAGGCCAAGCCTATCTCTCTTTCCCGTCTCTGACTTGCGAATAATCGGATTCTTTTAGACTTGGGCTTGTTCGGCGAGTTTTGGCGTTAGGGTTATTTGAGTCTCTTTTAATACGAGTCAGTCGATGCTCGCAAGCTCGCATTACCGCCTGTCTCTACCTTATTAAGTGTTTTTTAATTAGGACCTAATTAAGTATCTTTTACTTAAGACCTAATTAAATATCTTTTACTTAAGACCTTGTAAAGTATCTTATAATTATAACCTTATTAAGTATCTTTTAATTAAGACCTAATTAAGTATCTTTTAATTAAGACCTTATTAAGTATCTTTTACCTAAGGTCTTATTAAGTATCTTTTAATTATAACCTTATTAAGTATATTTTAATTAAGGTATTATAAAGTATTTTTTATTTAAGGCCTTATTGAGTATCTTTTAATTAAGATCTTATTAAGTACTATTTAGTTAAGGTCTTTTTAAGTATTCTTTTAATTTAGACTCTTTCATTTAAACGTTTCTTAAATATATATATATATTAAACTTAAACCTAATAAAATAAAACTAATATCTTTATATTACTTTTTAGTATCTTCCTTAGTTATTTTACTATTTAATAATATATATATAATTTAAGTATTAAAATTAAGTAATAATACTAAGTTATTTTAAATATTATTTAAATAAGCTTTTTAAGAATTTGAATATATAATTCTATTTTATTTATTAATTTATAAAGTAAGTTTTAAAGCAACTATCTTTTACTTATAATATATTCCTTAGATATTATTTATATAGTTAAATCGTTATTAAACTTAAAGTTATTAATTATAGTAACTTATTTAGTTTTTATTTAATTTAAATAATAATAAACCTTTATTAAGTTATTACTTAGTTCTTTTAAATACTTTTAATAAATATATTATTATACGCTCTTCGATCTATAGTATTACTATTATATATACTAAGTTTTATATTATAAAGGGTTTAAAGTTATAAAACTAAGAATAAATATAAACTTATATTATAAAATCTTTAATTTAATATTAAATATATTTCTTTAATATTAAATAAAGTTTTAAATAAGTATATACTATATATTTAGAGCTATATAGAGTCTAGAAGCTAGTGTGACGGTTATGGTCACCAGGGTTGGATGTCACATGCTCGCTCGGCGAGGCGCGCTAGTACTAGCGCGCACGACCTGTATTTAGTTCCTAGCTCTCTCGAGCTCTCCTTCTCTCCTTATCTATTGTCCTAAGAATAGAGTGTTGTTTGTTCCGACTATCCAGAAGCACGTCTGTCACAGCTAGATTAATATTAAAGTATTTATAAAAGTTTCTTAAATAATTATAGTTTAATTAAATAATATTAAATTCTTTAATATCTAATATTTAAAGATTAAATTAAGTAGATTAATATTATATATTAGTTAAGTAGTATTCGACGAAGATAAAGTACTAATTAACCTTTATTCTAAACCTTTATTAAGCTTTAAATATATTTTATATATATAATATAATTATTTTATATATAACTTATATATAATATATAATTATTTTATATAATAAAACTTTAATTATATATAAAAGATTAATTAAACTTTTAATTAGTTAAGAAGACTATATCTTAAAATTATTCTCTTTTTTAAATTCTTTTTATATATAGAGGGCTCAGGGGGTAGAAGGGCTAGGGAATATAAGCTGTCTAGAGTCTTATATACTAATTAGAGTAGGCAGATAGGCTAGTCACCTGACCCGGAGTTTTAACCATCCGTCTAGCTAAGTCGAAAAGTTGGTGCCTTATATCGGTAAGGTAGCAAAAACCCTACTAAAATCTATAGTCGCAACCGTAAATCGCTATTAAATACTACTTTTAAATCTAATTATAAGTAAACAACGGGATAAAAAGGCAGGATTTTAATATAGGTACTAATACAACGTAATATAAAGTGCTAAACAATTTAGATACTATTTACGCTCGATACGGGCTATTCTTTCGTACTACACGTGCCCACTAAAAGTCCCGATTACCTGACTAGTTTTTTTCGGGTCTATTCCGAGAACGCTAAGAGCCAATCAACCCGCATAACCCGAACGCTGAGAGCCAGTCAACCCCTGTCTCGCTTCGTGCAAAGACAATGTATATAAGAAACTTTCCTTGTGTTGAAGTATCCCCCATTTTTGGATTCAAATGGGAGTACCACAGTTGTTTTCTTGACGAGGTTTGATCTGAACAGCTATATCGGTCGCCTTTACCGTGTCATCTTTCCTCAGGTGTACTCAAGGCAAGGAATGAAGATCTAGGTGAGAGGATACCTTTCTTCCGTTCTTCTAGTTTTGGTTTTGTTGTTGTCATCAAGTTTGAAGTGGAACAAGGGCGTTGCTATCTTGGACCGGTCACTAAGCTAATGGTTTCTGTTATTCATCTGTATTCCGATATCAAACACCATTCGGTATATCATATTACCTGTATCGACTTGAAGCGATATTTCCCACCCCCTAAAATTCGAGTCTAACTCATACAAGACGCACAAGTATGTGATAGCACACCAAGGAAATGATATTAAGAATATGTCCTCGAAGTCACCACTTAGTGAACCCTTTTATGCTTACGCGAACCCTTCTTTTCATTGGAAGCCCTCGAATTTACGATGAGCTTTAAAAAGTAATAAACATGGTGTTCACCATACTTTCAGTCTGAATCTACCTTCTCCCCTTGAATCAAACACGCGGATGATGCTTATGTGCAGCACTAATGATACGTGACGATAACGGACAGCATAGACCTGAAAATTAGTGAGCAAGTTTCACCTTGAGCTTAAGATTTGTCAAAGTCAGGAATACCGTCGCAGTTTTTACGGAAGTTAAAGTCTCCAACACTCAAGTACCATTCTTTACTAGTCGCATACAAATAAAACAACACGCTGCCAGAATCCAGCCTTCCTATTGGTAGTCGGACCGGGCGTACCTTTTGCCGGATCATATGACTTGGTTTCATGGAATTCCAGTGGAATAGGGGGTATGGAATGGAATAATTCCAGAATTATTCTAAATGGAATGGAATATTCCATAACCCCCCCTCTGGAATAGAATTCCACTTGCCGAACGCTGAGAACAATGAATTTCTGAGTTGTGTATAAGTAATGTTCTTTATCCAACCACCTAGGCCTGTCATTCAAATAGATGTTGTTAAAGCAACAAGGCTTTTTCTAGATTCACTATAACCTTCTAATGAAAATAAGCGCATCTCAGTACGTTGAGAATCATTTGTAATATGATCAAATATTAGTCCAGACTCAACAACATTTAGGTCTTGGACCATACCAATAACATCAAATCCAACATTGAAAGTTGAAAAGAGAAGAGTGGCTTGATATCACAATAGCAAGAGATGAAGAATGATAGGCACATCATGTTCTCGAGAGGACCTTATATCCATAGCCTTTTAATTTTCTGTGTTCAACAAGTGCGCGCTAAGTGTTAGGGATAATGTCGCTTAGAAGAAGGTGGGGACCCTTGGAATTCTAAAAGTGAGGTACATGTGGGGATTAGATACTCTAAAATGCCGCCAGTAGAACTAGTGCGAAGTGTGTGAGTATTAAATACCTTACAACTTGCAATATGGGGACTAAACTTTCATGTTAAGCTTGAAATCGCTTTGGGACCTACAATAAGAAGACAGGGCATGGAATCTCAAAATTTAACACAAATTTATACATGCTCTGGAGTCTTTCAGAAGTCAAAGTCACCTTCAAAGATTGATGCAAACATGATATCAAGGAATTCTTGTTGAACCCTTCTAAGCGAGAGTTCGCTAGTCCTAATTTAGTTGTCTGGTCAACTTGTTTTGGCGGTGGCGGGACAGATCGGACCCACCTACCTTCCATCACAAGAACCTTGAACTTCTTCTTCACGTCTCTTCTTTGACACAAACCACCTTTCCATCTCAATTGAAACTTTCAAGCTCTTCAAACAACAAACGTCAACAGGTCTTCTGACCAATGCAATCCAACAACATGAAGCTTCTTTCCATGCTTCTTTGCCTGATTGGCTTGATGAATCTTGCGGTTGCAGGACCACCTTTCGCAGAGGGCCTCACTGTCAGAGACGGCGCCAATGATCTTCCCTACCCTCTTGTTCCTGCTCAATGGACTGTTAACCTCAACGGACAAAACCACACTTTCAATGGCACTGTTCAGGTGGGTCTTTCTGATGAAACTCCATTTCGTCGACATCGTTTTCAGGTCAACATACTAATTCGATCTTAGTCTGTCCACGCCCAACTTAATGCCCTTCGTCCTGATTGGCGTAGCATAGTTTCTGCAGACACTGCGCCTCTGAAGCCCAAGCCTCGAAACAAGGTATGCTCGCCACAAGTCATCAATTTCGGATTCCAGTAAACTCATGGTTGGGATGATTTTAGGACCACATTATCTGCTGCGATCCCACCAATTGGCACTGGCCTTACGCTGCTGTTTATAACATTTTGGAAGCCTACGACGAGCTGGGTAAGCTACATGAGCGGATACTTCCTTGCTTTCCTCTATTGTGACAGTTGGTAGACAGCCTGGGACAAACTGAATGCGGAGTGCAGGCCCGAAGCTGTATTCAAATCGCAGGCTGGGGAAATGACGGAGTTGTTTTGTGCAATGATGTAAGTTATCTTCAATGTGGTTGTGAGACATGCTCAATAAACCTACTTGCTAACAATCATACTCCTAGAACTGGTATTATATTCAACCACGAGCCCGATACCTTGCCACGTACATCTTGGATATCCGCAACGTTTGCACTCAACACCCCCCTGGTGCAGACTGGTTCGGTATTATGTGTGGCCAAGAGTGAGTATTTTTATTTCTCTATCTTTGATTCCTCATCATGTTGAGTTGTCATTTTCTACTCTTCCCCTTAACCACACATGAGAATCTGGATGCTGACAAGGCTCTGTAGGTTTGATACTGATAATTACAACATTATTGTCAAATCTCAGACATATCCCGGATGCTAGACAGGTTCTATCTTCGTTCCTCAGTCTATTTCTCAGGTTCTACAAAGGTGCTTGGGGTATATTTTCAGGGGTTTATTGGAGAACTAGACAGATCGATCACGGCTTCATTGTGGTTTGGGTGATATGGAGAATGCACCGTGGTCTCAATGAGTGCTGAGGAAAAACGGGAAGCACTGGGATAGAACAGAATACAATAGGTAAAGCAATTAAATACAGCGATTCCAAACAAATGTATGAAGTGCAACGACATGATTTCATGTGATTACGATTATCTAGAAATATATGGTTGCATTACGAAGCATTTGAAACCAAGCTAGCAGAAATTTCATTCTTGAGTAAATTTGTAACCGCCACCACCGTATTTTGGCGACTACGAGTAAGCTTGGTTTCTTGGTTTGAGAGGTTGTCAAAAGTTGTCTTGCGACAAGTTTCACCTTGAAGTAATAAGATCAAGGTTCAGTTACAAATCAGTCCAGTCTGTGTCTTCGAGCCTTCCATGCCATCCATCACCAGGTGAATACCTCACTGCGAAATATGTAGGATGCACAGGATAAAGCGACGTCCTCGAGGGTGGGTTAGTCTCCTATTCTCAGTATCATCGCTCATGAGTCTCCTCAGTGTTACTTAATACCATAGTCTACTTGTTGAATCCGAATGCGCATAGTGAGACATTGCATCGGTCTGACCGCGTAGCTATTTATCATGGTGGTTTTTATTTCAAAGACAACGTCTTCAATAGATCACGTGACCCAGAAGAGACCGCACGCCAGATAACTTGACAGCATTGGTTGAGTGAGCAGTAGATTATACAATAGTATAGCAAGCAGATTTAAGAATCTGACAGTTTAGTTAGCTATTCAAGTCTCTTACACCCATGCATGCACTCAGCACGATACGTACCTTTCACAATACCTATCAGGGTAGAATATTGATTAGATTGTCCGCAAGGAGAGAAGGAAAGAACTCCCGCGGTGGAACCACTTAAGTATCTACAGAGTACCCGTATTCACTCAAGCGGGGGTTATCACGTGCAAAACCAATTCACCGTAAAACTCGAGATCGAACCTTTACACTACCTAACTACCTAAGCAATTTACTAGCTACTCTATCCGTGATAGTTAAGGTAAAAACTTTCTAAGCAGAATTAAAACAGCTAGCCTTTCTATCTAACTACGTTACTAAGCTTCTTCTTAGCAGTAGTAGTTTTCTTATTTATTCTAAAAAGTAATTCTCGGAAAAGAGTTAGTAGTTTACTAGTACTAACAGCGACCTCTATACCAGGTGTTTGAATCGTATACGTTTCTACGAGCTATATTTGAAGTGCCTTCTTAAGGTTCCTAATATAAGCCTTCAGATTCAGGATTTCCGTGTCGGACTCAGGTATACTACATGCCTTAGCCTTGCCCTTTTTACCGCCGGATGTAAAGGGTATTGCTTTTCCTACTAAAGACTTCATTAACAAGATTACCGCACTCCCTAGGTACGATCTGCTAACTCTCTTATATATTAATCTAGATTCTTCAATTGACGTCTCTGGTATCTACTGCTCGTAACCATATACAGATCTATCCGATGCCGCTACGGCTCTCGCTATGGCTCACCCTAGTATCACTCCCACATTGCGTGCCGATTACTTGTTGAGAGTAAGGAGAGCAGGGTAAAGATTAGAAGTACGGATTTCAAAAAAGAGAATAAAGAAAAAGAAAAAGGCAAAACAACGGAATGAACCTTATATCGAACTCGACTGTAATTACTTCGGAACTAAGAGTAGTTATAGAAAGACTGTCTTGGAAGATCATCCTAATCCTCGGTGGTATAAAACTTTCGCATGTCTCTATTGTCCATTCCAAAGCCGTACTTAATCTCTCATCCTCTGAAGTGGTCTTTCGCTTCTTACTAACTAGTGTAGAGCTCCCGCTTGCTTTCCTCTATAGCTTATGAGTTGATGCTTTTGTCGTGGAGGAGTAAGCGTTTTCAACCGATTAGGCTCCCTCAAGGTTATAAAGATGGCCCTTAAAACACTCGAATTCCTAGGGATCGTAATAAGATGCCAACCATTTTTCGACCTCTAAATGATACAGATCCTGGTGAGCTATCCTTTAGCTGCAACCGAACACACCGGCCCCTGTGCCTGAAGCATCGGTTGCTAAAGTGACATTGCTTATCCGGGTATCCAGCCACTATTACATTTTCGTAAACGAATCTTTTTGCAATCTCAATGAATCGTGTTTAATACGAGCTAAGTAAACACATTGTCTGGGGACAATGGTAAGAAGAAGGCGAGAATGAGTGCGGTCCGCAAAGGTATGGAGGAAGCACAAAATTAAAGGTTTTGGCGGAAGAGAGTGGAAAACCAATCAAACCAGCATAGACGATGAGTAGGGCTTATAAGCAGACCTATTAAAACCAAACGAAATAGGGGAGCTTCAGGTACGAGATTCTTCGCCTACATAACTCTAGTACCTAGATTGCTTAATATCACAAAAAAAGGAAACAAAGGTCATAAGAAATGAATGTATAATATACGAAATAGTTTCACATAGGTGATACTTTTCCTCTTATTACATGTAAAATAGAAATACTACTACGATTAAAAGAAATAATAATAATTCGAATTGTATTAATAGAGAAATAAACTTATTGTAAGTAATAATAGCAATATCGAATTAGCTCAGTATTTTAATTATGAATCAACGTTTTTTCTAGTTGCTTTAATTTTAACTTTTCGATACAAGTAAGCTTTAAATAATACTCATGTTAAAAAATTGATACCTAGTAATGGGCAAGGCGGGGGCATGTGGAGCAAGGTACAAGAAGATTGTTCCCCTAAACCGCCTCCGCTAACATAACCTCTCGTACATAGGCCAACGACCGCCCTTAACACGCTCTCGATTCTTCTCTTCTACCCCTTTACGCATAGCCTGGCAGCGATATAGTCTATTGTGATCAAGAAGAGAAGTTAGGAGATAAGTAAGGGGTGGAAGAAAAGCTGATTTATATAATGAGGGTTTTGGAGTTTCGACCAGAAGATTACTTATAACAAGGCTCGTGCGCGAAGGCAAGCCATTGAGTCCCGGAAGAGGCGACAAGGAACAGCTTCCTGAAATTCTCAAACGCTGTTGAGACGAGCTGTGATGTCCACCTCGAGCTTACTCTTCCTCCAGTGCAGCCACCTTGCCAACCCCAATGCCAAAATAACAGTCACAAGTAACAAGCTGACCGAGAACACAGGAAAAAGCCAGAACTCTTTCGCTAAACGCAATCCAGGACCTTTCTCTGTGAATTTCTGACTCTGGGCAGAAGCTAACTGGATCAAGTCGGTACTAAACAAAGACTGTTCTCTTCAATTAGCCAGAGCACTATTGAGTATATGCACAAGTACTTACAGCGACTAAAGATGCGGGTAGATAAACCATAGCGACCGCTGTCAATGTCTTGATAGTCTGTGAGTCTTTGTATGATCTCTTGAGGATTATCGTGTTAATCTTGCTTTCTTCTGCAGTTGCAGCGGCTATTGTAGCAAGGCTCTCGCTATGCCTTTGCATATTATCGCTATTTCGGATTAAAAGTTCATCGTTCCGATATTCTAGAATGTTAAATAGCTACCAAGATCATTAGATGTTTCGCTTGTCAGCTGTATGCGTTCCAGAATAAGACTACATACCAGTTGCTTGACACCCAAAGATTGCTCAACCAGCCGCCCAACGCTTTTTCTATGATTCAGTATTCGGGAAGCGTTGTTCTCAAGAACAGAATCATCCATGTAGAGACTACAATTGGAGGAATACTTCCTCCATAATCCTTCATATCTATTACATATGTCAAGAGTACAATCCAGAATCCCCATGCTCTTTTGCATGTCATTACATATAGTTTGTAATTTTTGACAGTCTGTAAAGGCCAAGGCGAAGTCCGCTTTCCGAGCCTTTCCAATACGAGAAAATAAAGCCTTTTCTTCCTATTAATCTCACGTCAGTGACGAACACTTCGATGAACAGATTTTGTAGGGATTGGTGCAAGCCTGCAAGGCCCAAAACGTACAATGCCCTGGAAGGCACGCTGCAAATAGTTGATGTATTGCCTCCAACCACATTCCGTATGCTTAAACATGACGGTGTGTAACCAAAATGTTGATGCTTTGTACATTGAATTTTCTCCTTTTGTTATGATATTACGGATCAGTTTTGAAGCTAACTCGGGAGGCTGTAAAATAATCCATGTTGAGCTCTGTGTGGCTGAAGAATATTTCTGGTACACAGCAGTTTGTCGAACAGACCATGGATTATTAAGCTTCCGATTGTGTTTGTCCACATATCGCAGGTTGTACATGATTTCTGTTTGTATGTTAGAGCTCGCTATTTCCAACACAATGAAGATGTTCTCGTACCAAAGTCGAATTTAGTGCCGTCACATGTGTTCTGATATACCCGTTGCTGGCATCCACCGAAGTTTTCATCTTCGGCTTCTAACTTAAAGCCAAAAGCTTGGAGGAAACTTATGAACTCTGGGAAAATATGTATGTATGAGGCAATCAGGGAAAACATCTCTCTGCTAAGATTGAAGTGACCCCATGTGCAATTCTGTCGAAAGATGCTGGATAGTTTCAGTAGTGGTTTGCGTGTGTGAGTCCTGTTTTCCATGGATGATTGGCTTATCTTACAATATCAAGTCAACTATCTTCCCGTCTAATTCCTTTTAGATATGGATCGTTAAATTCAAAGTACTGACAGGTGGGGCTTCAACAACTTTCAAGATGTAGGCTTACACTAATCAGATTTTTTGTATCATCTGCATTTTGGAGAAGTCGTTGTAAAATGAGCGTATCTTCTGGCTCTGCTCTTCATTAAATTAATACGCTTGGGACGTTTTGCCTCTTCCCTTCTCACATTCTCGGAGATGTGAAATTTTAAATACCTCTGTAATTCTGGTTTGCTCTTGCATCTGGCAATAACCTCTACGCAAGGGTTTTTTGTTGAGAATATCTGAGAGTCCGAGTTGCTGAGATCTTGGTGGCATAATTTCAAATCATCACAGTACTCATCAGGTAGTGTGTTGCAACTTAGTGGCCATGAGCTTGTAGTGTTAGCTTCAGCGAGGAGACTCATGATAAGTTGGTCAGAAGAGGGCTGAATAATAAAATAACAGGATTGTGTTTTTGAGTTCATAAAGGCTGGACGGACCTACTTAATGTCGGTGAGTGATTTTGATCCTGGGGGCTGTGTTCTGTAAGTCAACCCTGCAGAACTTTGGTAAGTAGTGGCTAAATCTTGGAATTACTGAGATGAAAAGATAGATATTAGTACAAATCACTTATGAGCTATACTTTACATGGCTTTCTGATTGTTCGAGTACATCCTTTCAACTAAAATAGTGTGGTTGTTGTAGATACAGAAGTATGGCACCCAATGCCGTGTCACGTGAACCACCCCGCTTTTCGAATTGCTGATGTCGCGACAAGAGAGATCCATGAAATTAACTGTCTCCATATCTTCTGTACCCTTCGCCTCATGCAAAGACCCCGCAGTAACCCAGCAAATCCGGAAAAGCGTCACCTATCTCAATCTTTCCGAACACTCTCTTGTTCTTTCTATAATTTCCGTTTCAGTTATTGTTCTGATTGTAGGAATCATAGGATAAAACACGACGGATATTTTTTCAACGGGCCAGCGAGACATGAAATATACAAATAGAGTCTCAAGAATAATCTTACGTCGGTCAATTTCCTAGACGCATCGAGGACCCCCTTATCACCTCCATCCTGGAAGTTGCATATTAGTTTCTGATCCGAGGTACACCAACCCTTAAGAGAGAAACAGCATAACTTACTTGGGTTTCAAGATCATAGTTTCCAGACCCAAACGTCTTTTCTAAAAGTCGATTCAACCTTTTCATGTCGATGTATCGAAGGTCTAGTACTTGTAGGACCATGTCTAGAAGTGTTGGATTATCTGTGCAGTATTGCGCATTCGCGAAGGAGTAATGTAGGAACTGAGAGAAGGCTTTGTCGGTCTTCAATATGTAAATGCCTGCAAGGTTTCATCGGGGTGCCCGAGGCGATCACCCCATAGAGACAAAATTGCCGTTTATCATGAGACAATCGTGCAGTCAGCCAAGTGCGTGGTAAGCTCTGATTGGAAAGTGCTCTTTGACGATTAATATACAGAGTAAGCTGCAGCCTGGGGAAAGCTACAGCCTGAAAGAAGCTACACTCATCTCATTGGACGGATTTGGTACCTTGTTTTCGCCTTGTATCCTGGCCTTACTCTGCCAGATCTGCCAAGTTATAGGCTTAGGCCCTCCCTCGTCTCTCTTCTATACCCTCCTTATAAACCTAATTTTAACTATACAAGGCCGATAGTTCCGACGTAGAAAGGCGACTCTTTAGAATATCGAAAGTAACTCTTCCCTTAATCTTCCCTTACATAGAAAGGAAGCTTAGTTTTCGATACTTATACGAATAATTTAAAATGAAAGTTAAGTACTTAGTTAGTAATCTACTTTTATATACTCTAATAAGGGCTCTACGTTATAATCAACTTAACTGGACTGGTATTTTTACTAGTTTTACTAAATAAATAAAGTAATATAATATAGTATTCTAATTAATATACATAGCTTTTCTCTCTTTTATTTTAAAATATAAATATCGCGATAATTTTACTAGTAGGCTTTACTAAGTAGAATTAATATATAATTTACTAGTAAATATAAGAAATAATTATTTTAGCTAAGAGGGTATTTTAAGTTCCCTAATTTATTATATTAAACTTATACTTAATACTATTTTAAGTAAAAAAAATATTCTAAATATATAATAAGTTATATAATATATAAAATAAAAAATACCTTTTAAGTAAAAGATATAGTTAAGTAAATAGTAGTATAGTAGTCCTTACCTAAAAGTTATATAATTATATAAATATAGGTACGGGGCGATATTGCACGAATGATAATTAAGCCGAGCCAAAAGGGACTTAGTATAGTGGCGTTGTATAACTTAGACTAGGTGGAACACGTTGTCATACACCGCATAAATTATGCATGCATGAGGACCATTTAATCGATTCTGAAAGTATTGGCCCGAAAAGTCTGCGAAATACGTCGATTCAATCGATTATTCGCCTTCATGAAATGTTGTTCGAGTTTTGACTTATTATCCTCCGGTGTCATGGAGGCAAGCAATCTCCGCGAAACGATCGCTTCTCTGTACCAAAAGAACCACGAGAAAGTGGGTGGAAAGGAATTTGTCCCAATTAATGACCTGGCCAAAGTTCTGGATAAAGAAAGAGTACAGTGGATTTTAAAAGAGTGCGGGGTAAAAAGCTACCAACAGTCGGAAGCGCTACATGCCATCTTGAAGGGTGGCAGGCGTCTCTTCGCGATACTTAATGCAATAGGTCAGGAAATTCTCATTGTCGTATTCTTCAGAGGAGACAACTTTCAAAAGACGGATCTCGATTCCAAGTTACCCTATGAAGAAAATCGGCTAAGAGAACTGATTCCTGGATACCATCGTCAGTTTTATGATGTTCAATGGAGATTCTCTTCCCCTGTGATCAAGAGTAGTCTTCTTCACCGGGAGCTTCATTCTGAGACTGTGTTACCATTCATCGAAGTTCAAATCCTAGGGGAAGGCGGATTTGGTGAGGTTTCTTCGGTGACGCTGCTCGGGAACCACCAAGCAATTTCCCAAGATAAAAAGGAAAATGTGAGGAAAATCTTAACTTATATCATGGATTCTTTATTGTTGATATCGTTCTTACACTTTCCATAGGTTAAAATTATCAGAAAACGGATGAAGCCTGAATCAACCAACCGGGATTATGAACATGAGCAACACATACTTGCGTTGCTTCAATGCCTGCAACATTCATGTATAGTCCAGTTCTTTGCTGCATATACAATCAATAACGAAAGGTCATTGCTGTTTGAGTTGGCTGATATGGACCTCGCAGCCTTTCTCAAGATTGAAAGGCAGGAAAGCTTCACAGACGAAAAGATTTTGCAAGGCTTATATGGATTATCCTCGGCTATTCAACATGTACACAATTATTTTTCAGCTGAGTACGATCTACATTTGGTTGGATGCCACTACGACTTGAAGCCGAAGAATATCCTCGTTAAGGGGGAAGCTTTTGTCCTCTCAGACTTCGGATTGTCCAGGTTGAAGCAGCAAGGCCAAGGTTCCGCATCAAATTTCTTTGGTGGAGTTGGTGACTATCTCGCACCTGAATGTCAAAATTGGAACACCGACTATGAAAAGAATCGTATAAGTCGATCAAGCGATATATGGTCTTTCGGCTGTATCTTGCTCGAAATTGTAACCTTCCTCCATTATGGTCCTGAAGGGGTGAATGAGTTTTACGAAGGCCGTCTTACGAAATTTGCTTATGGTTTGAAGACTCACACCTTTCATGGGGAGCATGTATTGAACGGTGCAGTGGAACATCAGCTCGCTGTCTTGGAATCCTCGCTTAATTTTCTTGGCTATCATAGGGGGTTGGTGCGACTTATCCGAGATATGCTTGTTCTAGAGCATTCACAACGACCAACTGCGATACAAGTCTCCACTAGACTATTCTTTCTTGCTCAATCAGCAACCTACGTTTGTATAGTCGAAAAGTTCAATGCCATGATTCGAAGCGCCGAGCCAAGAATTAGGATCGAATACGAAAGGCTCAAAGTGTGGGCTGAAGAAATTGGGCTTGCGGACGCTCCGGCAGTCAGTCACAACAGAACATCTTTGATTCATGAGAATACTCATGCTCATTTCGATACTATTCAAACGACATTTAGAAAGATTCTTCGAGACCTTTCAGCCCAGGTTGAGCAAGACGTACAGTTCGAGCCAGGGCACGATCTTCGTCATCGCGCTTTCCGCTTCTATATTAATACTCTTTGGAATACACAGTCATCTTCGGTACTTAGGTCAATGGAGAGAAGATTAGAGAAGGTTCTCCTGGGCCAGGAATGGTTGGTCGCGACAAATGAAAATCTCGACCACCTTGAGAATTACCAAAGTATTCAACTTCTAGCGGCAATGAAACAAGTAACGGCTTCATTTTTAACTTCTTCAGAGAAAGAAAGGAATTTACTTGTGGATCACACCGAGTTTACTCGTGTAGATGATCCGCCTCCTGCATTAATTGGCAAAGAGCTTTGGTACAAAACGGATTCAGCAGGTCAGCGGGTTTATCGACTTATAGAGAAGATTGAATATGGCGAATATTGGATCAATAGAACAGATGAGCTCTTGAGGCGCGTAACGGGATTGGTCTCTGTTTTGCATCGAACCGAGCTAACCAACGCCCTCCCTGTTTTGCGGTGCGAAAACTTTTGTCACATTCCTCACCAGCAGGAAGTTGGTTTGATCTACACTCTCCCTACGCAGTGTGTGACTGAGAATAAATCTCCGAAGGTTCTGACACTTGGAAATGTCCTCACAAAGACTCAATCACGAAGCAAAAGACCCCTGTTAGGCGATATATTTGTCCTAGCACATACAATTGCGAAGAGCATTCTTAAATTCCATACAGCAGGATGGCTACATAAGGGAATATCTTCATCCAACGTCTTGTTTTTCCCAGCAAACTCGGGTGACCTTGCCTCAATTCTGGTTTCTGGTTATATAGTTGGTTTCAACCACAGCCGAGAGGGCGACGGGAATTCATTTACTGTTCCTGCAACAGCGCCGGAGTTGGTTGACTACCAACATCCAGAATACATAAATGCTGAGACGCAAACGCGGTTTCGCGAGGAGTTCGACTACTATAGTGTCGGAATAATACTTCTGGAGTTAGGGCGTTGGAGGACAGTATCTTCATTCAGTAGTCGAAAGTCTAAAGAAGCGAAGAAAATGCTTACTCCAGAGGAAGTTCGCACCCATATCTTGAACGTCGAAGTTCCACAGATAGGTTCTTATATGGGTAAGTTATATATGGATGCTGTGGTGTCTTGTTTGGTAGGGTTGGAAAAGGGAGATTTTGAAGAACATGTTGTTCGGCCACTTGAAGCATGCACCATTCTACATCATGGAGGTTACTAAGGAGGTAATAACAACATGTTACTAGGAAGAACGCTGTATATAGTAATAAAGATTGCAAAGCAAAGATAATTATGCAGACAATAGTGCAATTTCCCTGGGATGCGACAACTCAACACCTGTACGCGGTGCATCCTACGAACCTCTAGCTAGGGCTCGCGACCCTAGTCTAGAGAGCTAAGATTGAGTTACGACGACGATGGAAGAGGGGTGGCCGTCACAGCTGAAGGGGCCTCGCGAGGGTCCTGCGCGCAGTCAAATATTTCCAACAACCACTATCAACCTCACAGAGCCTGAGCCATCAATTACAATATCGAATCCATCGAAAGACACTCCCGACCGCTCGCGCGCGCGATTTCGAGCTCTCTAGAGCTATTTCGACACCTCT
>UNPT01000747.1:0-12420 GCA_900536445.1 Hymenoscyphus occultus
CACGACGCGTGGATGACCTTGGAGACTGAGAGCCTTTCCCTATCAAGGCTGCTGCAGCTACTTTAATTAACCGGAAGGCGGAATATCACTAACCAGTCTTTCAGGGGGGTTGGCTGACGCCGGCAGCGTATGCCCTCAGGGCAAACACCGTCTCTCATTTTGAAGATTCCTAAAGAAATCCTACAGTCGTTGTTGGTACGACGGCTATTGTATGCTCACCAACTCTCTTTAGCAGATTCAAACCAGGCAGTTTCGACAAATCCCCTCAAGAGGTTCTTCGCTTGAGCCAAGGATGTCGTCAAACCTGGGTTCCGCAGCAGTTGTTGGGCGTCCCGTGATTTTGGAGACCTACATATGGTAGCTGTATGAGCAGGAACTTGAGGTAATAGCAGCTACGAATAGAAGAATGAGAAAACCACAAGTCTAGGTACCTGTTGCCCACCAGAATCGTGCACTGCATTAACACCCGACGCCCTCCAGACTAGGAGCAAAGATTACAACATGAAATCCAATCTGAGGAAAGACGTTCAAGAGTGGGGAACCATCTGAGGGCAAGATGTCTATGTGATAGCAATGTATAACCTTCTTTTGCTTATATTCAGGTTCACGTAGGAGGTGGATATGTTATTTGGGTCAAACAGCCGCCCTGGGGCACTTGTGAGGCTATTCGCACCTCATCAAGTGGAGCCCAAACAGCCGCCCTGGGGCACTTGTGAGGCTATTCGCACCTCATCAAGTGGAGCCCAGGCTGCCAAGCGCTCAATTAAGGCCTATCTCACTATCTAATTCTGGTGGCTAGCTTGGGGATGGTGGAGGGTAAATAAGAAAACTGCTCCTGAGAGCGTGCAACAACAATCCTACAATCAGTGGATTTGTTGTTGGTGTTGTGGACAAGTGATCTAAGAGATCAAACGATATATGCAAGCTTGCTTAGTCACCCTCAATACGCAAAACACATCCTATAATTCGTCTTGGAAGGATTCACCTAAATTAATCACGTGCCTTTCTTTATATCTGAAGTATGATATGAAAGGATTTTCTGCTAAAGATTATTTACTGGAAAATAAGAATAAGGATAAGGACTAAATTGGATTCTATATATGTGTTCATCTTTCTGCGCAAGGTACTTCTTTCACGTCTCTTGACTCTGCTACCAAATTTCTGTCACATTTGGTATTGCAATACCTACGATCGTGTGGTTCTGCCGCCCACTATTCCCATTGCTCCTCTATTCGCAACTTTTCTCTTTGCCGAACAAACTTTTTCACTGTCGGTTGAGCTCTTGGCTGAGCTCGAGGGGGGAGGATACAAGTGGAAGCTTCTTCAACCTTGAAGTCATTGTGGTTGCTTAAAGCTTTCTTGTAAGGCGGCTCTTCCAAGTGCGTAACAGTATCTTCTTTGGTGAAATTCGCATGGTATTTGGCCATGCTAGGAGGAGGTTTGGGACCAGTGCCGAGAATGTCGATGACGCCAGCATGTCGTCGAACGCATTTCTCTATAGGCGTCTGAACTCTAGTACTATCTTCCTCCGGATCGTCTTCCCCCACAGTACGTCCATCTGCGGTAACCTTGAAGACATGAATTCCTGCCGAATAAGAGACACCGACTTGCCGTCCACCGTTGATCGGGCTTACGCTTAATCATCCACGGAGAATCTTCGTTAAATTATCGTCCTCTCTTGTCCTTAAGTGTTTGTAAATCTTGTCGCACCACATAGCATTCCAACCTTATAGTGTGTGATTATGAACAGGCTTGAGTCAAAGTGCGATTAAGTCTGAACTATCAGACGTGGATATCGCTGATGCTAAAGCATTAATTCGTGAATGTCAATTTCCTACAATGGAAGAAGATCCTCTGCTGCTTAAATTTATATTCTATCGGCAGGTTGTGCATCCGCCTGTCATTGGACCGGAAGTCAAGTCCACTTGCTTCTCAAATGATTTTAGGATGAGATATGACAGCGACAACGATTACTAATTGTTGGATTTCCAAGGTATGGGGTCAAGTAGGTCATGTAGAATTGATTGTATTGTAAAGGAGCTCTACTCTAGAGTATATATCTATGAAAAAAAAGGTAAAATTGTGGAGTAGCATCCCAATGTAAAAGTAATGCAAATAATGAAATACATGTATAAATAATGAAATAAGTGTAATTCACAGTTCAACACTAATTTCGTCGTTTCACACTCGCAATATCCCCTATCCAGCTGGAAAGCCCTGTGACTCATTTTCTTCTTCGGCCTTGCGGGGATCTGATCTTAATTATCCTGTTGCTGGCCTCTGGCCTCTGGCCTCTAGGGACATGCCTTAGGCTTTAGGGCAGACACGCCCTGGATAAGGCCCCTAGACATGGGGTAGATCCCCGCCAAATGCGTTCTGCACTTTTTCGTTTCAAGGATAGGGTCGATCACAAAAGTGTGATTGCACTAAAACAGGGGCGCTCTTCAAAGCGTGATTATTGGACAGCAGATCACGCGCTTACATGACAGGGGTGATCCAAAAATGGGATCTCAGATTTTAGCAGGAGTAATCTTTTTATTGGACAGGGGTGATCCGAAAATGAGATCACCCCAGCACTTCCTATCAGGCCAACCCCTTGTAGTCCAAGGCGGGATTCCTATCAAGCAGACAGCATCTTGTGATGAAGCCGCTCCGCCAGAGTCCTGAAAATACGTTAGAATCTGCTTTAGCGTTCTGGTGGATACTTGTCATACCATGGAGCGGCGGATGTGCACCTGGCCCTACTGCAAAAGCACGCTCGAGTTTGCACCTGGCCTTGTACTCCTCCGAAGACAATGCAAATGACTGGTTGCAGTAAGCTGCTCCAGTTACCGGCCCCAGTCGACAAACGTCCTAGTTTTCTGCCTGTGGCTCTTAGTAGTCACCGTTACAGCAACACATGAGGCGGCCGCATCTGAATAACTGTCTTGCTTCTCCATATCATATCCTGAGTTGGCGATAATGTTTGCGAGCCAATTTGCAGATACAGTAAACTGGGCGTGCGTACCTATATATGTCTCATCATTCTCCAAATAAATGCGACTTGGTGGTCGTGTGCTAAGGCCGGTATAACTATACCATGGGACCTCGGCATCTCTGGAAATGAGATCAAATAGAACAGGCTCATCATCTTTTCCATAGTTCTTCTGCTGAAACTTTGAGGTCAATGACCTGAGAGGCATATACATACCCAAATTCAGTCCCCTCGGGTACCACCGTCTGGCTGCGTTCCGCAGTCCAAGCTGTAAAAACTGTTTCCAGAAACATTGTCCAAGTACTGGTTGGGAACATATCCTGCTCCGCTTCGGATGTTTTCAACATCTCGCGCTCCGGTGTCAGACCTTTCGCGTCTGTGTTTACGCCAGCTTCCAGCAATGAATCCACGTTTTGCAAATGGACCGGAAGCATTGCAAATTTGTCCTTGTTGGATTTATGCGTCCAAACATTCCATTGGGGGCACCAGTAGGGGGACTGGTTGCGTCTGGAGAGAGGATGAACTTGGTCGGGTTCCGAGTCGCTCAGCCATGAAGGAATCATGTTAAGAAGAGGACAATATGTGATGTCGTCATGCCAGTCCAAAGAACATATCTTTGCCAGTAATAGAGTGTTCATCGCCCTGGAGTAGCAGTGAGCTTCTGCTGCCCGTGGTCCGACTTGCTTCTCTACAACCTCCTTGTAATCGTCGATCAATCCTGCCTCTTCAACGGTGGTGACTAGACCAGAAAGCACACAACCGAAAACCATTTGGAAATATCCGCCGGTCCACCTGAACGGGTTTGGCTGTAGAAGACCAATTATAATATTGTCCATCTTCCTTACTGTAGACACGGCCACAAGCCATTTTTCTCTTGTTGCCCTTTTATCGTGTGCGAGTATTTGCTGCCTAGAATTTGTGCCTGTGAGGAATTCCCGTGCAGATCGGTGGATGAATTTAACTTGTCCTCTAAAAAGCGTATGTTCCTTCTGGATCAAATACACATCGCTATCCACTTCCCAGGAGCGATGTGTTGGCATCCAATCCACTTCTAATAGTCCAGCACTTCTCTCAGCTAACCACCTACAGTATGTATCCACTTGTTGGATTTCTTTGGCCTTGAGATTTCGCTCCTCCTCAACATTGAGTCTTTCCTTCGATTGTATCAATAAGATGGTAGTTTCCGCGTCAAATTTGCTTGCCAACAAATGGGCAAATAAAGAAGTGAGTTGAAGCGATACCGGTCTATCGGAAAGGATGGAGCTGAAGCTGCTGTCAAGCGCAACAAAGGCGTACCCGAAAAGCTTAGCAGACTCCTCCATATGGCCGATGTTGCTGTTATTCCGACGACTCCATGTCTTCTCAAACAGTTCATACACGTTTTTTGGCAGCTCATCAATCTGCTTCATGATCACCTCATAGCGATCTCCGCTCTGGCCCTATTCCTTAACTTGTTCGGTAGTAATACTAGCCAAGAGGAACACTCCTTCAGATTTGTCCGCAATTTGTTTAACGATACGGGCGATTTCACCGTAGTCACCAATTTCCGAGGATATGTTGACACAATGCTCCAACGCGGGCTTCAGCAGCTTCTCGGCGAATCCCATAATACCAGAAGAATTGAGGTCTTGAACTCGGAAGGTGAGACAATCTTTGAAAGCAAGTTTGAATGTATTTTCTGGGCGGCTTGAAACACAGATTCTGACATTCGCAAGCTTGCTCAGCTCCTTAACCAAAACGTTCACGTCTATCTGTTCGTCTCGGGGAATATTCTCCCAATTTCTGCGTCATCAGACTGGAGCCAAGATGTGAGAGGGCCACCAATCTTGGAATCAAGCTTCAAGGTATTGTTTGAACTTCCATCACTTCCATCACTATTCTTGCTCTCGGCGTTTATTTCGTCTTGAAGGATCCAGTTGACGGTTTCCTTTTTGGCGTCAACGATGCCGGTTTCTCGATTGTGAATCTCGGGGAACGAAAGATTCGAAATTAGGTCGTCGAGAGAGGAATTATGTTTACCTGTTCAGGCTGATTAGTAACGTTTTGAAACTCTCTTCCACCAGTTTCATACCAAGCTGTACGTTACCGTTGATTTGAATTGAGTTGCCGTGGGCAACTGGCGGCCATTTCAATGCTTGAGAGAAGTGAGAAAACTTAGCGATTGGCAAACAATTCAATTACTCGAGTACAGCTAGTGTCGACGAGGAATTTGCGAGTATTCAAACGGTTGCCAACTGATATGGGTGGTGACGATACAAGAGTATGGGCAGTTGATATTGTGGAGGATTCTGGCTCGAACATACAAACTATTACTACAGAAATATGGGACTACCTCAATTTCGCCGACAGACCTGCACCATGGACTAGTGTTACACTAGCTGATGGCTCGGTAGTCCACGCGCCATCACCACACGTGGAGATGCAAATTATGAACAAAGTCCGTGCAGAGATAAATAATTGGTCGCCTCTATCAGGCTGGTTTGTTGAGAAGTGTGTTGTCCGGAACAACTGTGAGCTACTCGGGTAGCTTGATGCGGAAGCAGGTTTATATTGCCTTTTCTCCTGCTTCAAGCAAAGTCTTTGTGGCGAAAACTAAAAATGGTCTTATGAGTATACTTGTTTGATCGGCGGCGAAGGTCTTGTGGGGTTGTTGCAGCGGCAGAATGAGTGTGATAGAACTAGTGACTATGAAATTGTTAGTAGGTGGTAGATGTAGCAGGTCAAGTGGAAGCTCTTGCAGAAGATGGCGATGGCGACTTGATACGGGCTCTGTTGACGGCCGTAAGACATATTGACGTATATGCCTCTGAATGTAGCCGTGTTTGACGAGCCAACATTTTGGTGTCCGTGGGATCGTTTTGATGACTCGTTCAATGGATGGGTTCGCTAGAGCCTTGTGGGAAATGGTATAATAATTTGACGAAGTCCGCCAAATGCTGCCTACGACTGCTTGTTTTGAATGTACACGCCGTCCTCCGCCCCGTTCTGGGATCATGCAGTTCAGTCTCTGCAGAGCCAACTATAACATAAAGCACATCCGCAGACCTAAAGGTCTCAGTCGTAGAAAAAGGGTATTAAGCTTCATTAAGAGTACAAAGTAAAGATCCCGGTAGAAGCTTAACAGCTGTTCCTACTATTTTGCAACACGGATGGAATGAGGAGAATACGAAATTTCTCGTCTTTTGGTCCTCCGTTCTTGTGATGGTTTGGAAATGAGTGAATGATAGTGAATTTGATTTGCTAAATTAACCTTAACTTTATTATTAGCGTTGAGCAAAGCTGGCGGGGTTAAACTGAATTAACAGAGTAGTTCGATGTGCAGGGAAGGCAAATTGTTGCTTTTTCCACTTCCGTAGACTGGCCCCATTGAGGAGTGAACATCCGGTTAGCCAACTATATAAACCCACCCTCATAAAAGCACATCGATCGTTAGCAGGACGATATAGTCTCTAAATTCTTCGCTCTACGAGACACTAAGTAAACAGGACGTGGGGTATCGACATTATTGCACAATCGAACAAGAGAGTATAACTATTGGACAACAAAATAGATTGCCTGCCATTGGATAAGATCCTAAGGATACGGCGGAGGATGCATCTCAGTGGATTACCTCCCTCTAGCAATTGATCGACAAACGGACTTGCGTGGGGCAGACGTGGTCATCATAGAAGAGGTTGTTAAGGCAGCTGTGGGGAATTGGGGGAATGGGAAAGAGGTCTTGCTTGAGAAGCGAGGGGCAGACATAGTCATCACAGAAGAGGTTGTCAAAACCACTCGGGCCGGAGAGCTTGAAATTTCAAAACTCCATTCCTATCTACCCAATACCATGAATTTCTTCCCGTGTCAAATTTCCGTTCATAGCTATCTAGGTGATATAGTATACTGTATTATAAGAAATATTAAGGTGTGCACAGATTTTAAGATGCTTTAAGTCAAAGTACACGGTTTTTTCGGCACGCAGGGATGGACGTTAATCTATTTGTTATATTAAGAGGTCACAAGAATGGGGAACCTGGTAAAGCATCTTACTGCGACAATCTCGGTCCACCCAACGCTAGTGAATTTGTCGGCCTGAAGGCATTTTGAAGGCACAGGAGCCTAAATGCCATCCTCGGCTGGCTGAGTAAATCACATGGCATTGAGCCCCGCTACTTCCAGTCCAGCAAAAACATAAAAGCCTTCCGCCTAGCATTTTATTTTAGTCGCCTCACCCTCCCATCCAAAACATCGACTATTCGCGACCTTTTAAGGCAAGTATAAAATCTGCTACTTTGCCCATATGTGCAGCTATTGACCTAAAATTAGGCGACAACCACGACGATCTCCAGAATCCTACACCACAAAGCGCGAACGATCCAACCTAGCCTCTAGACCCAACAATATTCAGCTCCCCCGCAACACATTTAGGGACTCTACCAAAGAATTTCGGAACTCGTTAGCATCGAAATAGGATCTGCGCGCACATATTATGTGGGACTAGGGTCAGCTCATTTTATCACCGTATAGACAAGAGGACATCAGAATAGTGAGACCTTTTTTCTCCGGCTCAGAGTCAGGAAGTAAACAGTTAACTTTCCTGCTCCGAACCGTAGAAAAGCGTGAGGATAGGCACCTATCACAGCTTCGACCTTTTCTTTGCCAACTCTTTCAAGGTGATTTCCCCTCTGTGTACACTCTCGCCGATTACAGGTGCCGTCCATTCGACCTCGCCAACGATATGCTTAAAATCGGGGTTATCGGGTGAGTGACTTTCGTCAATGACCACCGAGAGCTTGCCTTGAAAAGTCGGAGTCGGAGTCGGAGTGTGATCGGCCAGGGTCCAGGATTGACGGTCCGTGACGAGATCGGCACAGGGCCTAAGTAGTTCTTAGATAGTTTTGCCATCTGTAGAGATCTTCAAGTTGCGTTTGATAACCTCCTTGACAACATCGGCGCCAAGGATCTCCGTGCAGACCGAGTCGATGTAATCGCCACCCACGCAGATCTTTCCCTCCCACTATCCGTTGCGCAGCCGAAGGAAGACTCCTAGCTGGAATAATTGTCCGTAACTATCGTAGTATATGTCGTGAATTCGCGTTCTTTTCTTGTCGTAGCCGTTGGTTGCCAGGTATTAGTAGGAATACTCGTTGGGGCCAAACTTGCGCTCTACCTCGACAGCGGACGCAAAGGAGCGGGCCGACGCGAAGTTCTTAAGGCTCTTGAAGCTCTGGAGACCGCCGCGCCTCAGCATTTTTAACCGCGAGCACTGTGTCGAGGCGTAGCAATCCGAGCTGAATGGTTGTGGGATGGGTGGGTATCATGAGATTATGAGACTAATCGTAGCTACACGTGCCATCCTGCCTAAGTTACCCCAAGCCCCAGCCAGCACATCCGAAAGTCCAGTCAACGAACGGACCCGCACGCCCAAAGTACTGGAACATCTTCTCTCCGACAGTTTCTCCTTCCATCTGCACACTGGACCCACGAATATAGTATAGCACTATATAGAGAAGGACCTCTAGCTATACACCTCCAAACTTCGGATCATCAATCGCCAGAATATTTTCGTACGCTCTTACCCGCTAGAAGACTAAGACTGTAATGGGTTGGTACCCAGGATAAAGCACGGCTATGGAGTAGCTGTGCACACGCACGTGCCTTCCCCCTTTTGTACCTTACCACCCTATCGTCAACGCTCAGAGCAAGAAGCTCTGACCAGGCATCAGAGACCTCACTAGTACGAAGAGCCTTCTCTTCTCTTCTCTTCCCTCTTTAGCTTATTCTCTTTGGAAATACATTACCTTTTACTTGCACTGTATACTTTGCATGTGACCCGTGACAAAGACTATACAAAGTGGATCCAAACGTAGGAGTGAGCGTTAGCAATTCGGAAGTCCATCAGATAAAGCTAACCTCGACGGGTCTAACTATGTAGAACTCGATGCGAAGAGGCAATGAAACGAAAGAAATATACTAGATATTAGGCACCGAGCCAGTGCTAGATATACCTTAAGCTGTACGAGCCGTGGGAGAAGTTTCTTTTAGTTGCAAACAAGGCTTGGTTAAAGCAAGCATAAAATGTTTTACGAGTAACGTCGGTCCCTGTGTAGCGAGAAACCCTATATGTCGAGAAAGTAGACAAATTTCAAAATTCCTAAATAGCTATATAAATAGGGATAGTATCATATTGGGCTAAAATTGACACAATAATAATTAATTGATTCTAGAAGTGGGAGTGACTACATAGGCTATATAAACAGGGGAAAGGGAGGGGCTGCCAAGTCACATGATACCACCCGAAACAGTGGGTGTAACACCTGCAGATCCAGCATAACATATAAGAAGCCTAATACTAAGTTTAAATACATATATATTTTTTTGGCTGTGGTTGACTTAAAGAAGACTTCTAGGAGAAAAACCTGCGATCCTTGTATTCTTATTCGTTCTCGCCACACCGGGTTTCTCGTTACGCTAGTAACGAATTTACTTCCAAGTAAATAACTGTGATATCGTTTCACTTCTACCCGTATACTAACTGTCGGGACGTAAAGGTGGTTTTAATCACGTGGCTGCACTAGACCACTTTGGTACTAGTGCAAAAGCTGGAGCCTCAAGCTCACAGCTTCATGTATGATAACAAGAACAAGAATCATCACCAAAACCCAGAACCCAGAAACCTCTATTCTACTCGAGTAGGCCTGTATTCCCAACACTAACCAACGACGGAATCTTTAGTCCAGCTTTAGTTAGCCGAACCAGGAAACCCCTCGATTCGTTAAAATACCCTACTATATCGTCTAGTGTGAGGGGCCAGACCTCGAACAACTCAAAGGTGTGGGTTCAATATTAAATTAAGAAGTACGTGAACTGTAAATACATGTACTTCCTCCATTCTTATACCAACCGTAGCATTTCCATTGCATTCGACATTGTTCCATAGCATTACTAATCTTCTGCGTCATAGCATTCTGCATTGTTCCATGGCGTTCTAGAGGCGGGTCGGTTAGCTTAGCGAGGGCTCTTGGCCCGAGCCCTCCTATGGGTTCTAACCCTCACATCTAGTTAATTTTAAAAAGATAATGTAACTCCGCAAATTTGCTTAAACAGGGAACCGTGTCCTCATTCTGTTGCCCCCGAATTTTGACCAGTTGTAATACGAAGTATAACGAACAGTAGGATGGAATTTATTCGAACTCAGGCTAAAGAAGCAAACTATCTAATTCGTCGACCCTATACACCACGATAAGAATTCAGGTCAACGGGCTGTTTTCAGGCTTTTAATAGCTCACGGCTGCAGCCGACACATGTCAGAGATATAATAACATAGAGAGCATGGAATCTACGTTAAGAAAAAATCTCCAGAATTCTTACTCAACATATATATATTATTATGTGTGACTTCAAATCTCGCGTCAGTAGTTGCGGACATTATCAGACAACGCTCTAGAACCCTCGTGATGACGCCAAGCGCAATAAAACACTATGCAGCCTCAGTACAGGAGGACTATACAGTTTTTCTAGATGTGGCAGAAAACCAGGAGTAAAACGCGAAGGCCCTAGTATTTATTACACTTATCCTTATTCCCCCAGCATCTTAAATATTACACAGGGGGTCGCTCAAATAGTGGTTTTGATCCAGATAAGGTTGATTGGTCTGAGTTCTCTTAAGGTGTTCTAGTCAGGTCTAGGAGAGCAGTGAAAGCGCATCTTAAAAAGAAATCCGTGGAAGAAGCTCTGTAGTAGCAAGCTGTGAAAGCTGCGTCAAAAGTCGTTCTGTCTAATCACTTGTAGCGTTGGCCATTACTGAAACTATTTTCCCCAGAGCCCAAATGTCATTTTGTATACGAAACTTCAAATCCTTAGATAGTGGTTCTAATAATGTCCTCATCTCCGGTGAAAGCCAATCTCGACTAGTTACCTCCAACGCGGCTGACATCAATGAGAACGGCTTCCATAGCTATAGTGCTAAGTACGATGTTTGCAGGTTTCAAATCCATATGTGTTATACCAAATTCATAAAGCCGGCTAAGTGCACTAATGATCTGAATAGCCCATTAGAGCCAGGGCAAGTCCTTCTTAGGCAACTGCAAAAAGCTTTGCAGCGTGCCGTTCGAGTGATATACAAGTAGAATCCTATGTAAGATAGTCTAACCATTACTACTGTTAATGCCCGTGGTTTAATACGGATTTTTAGATATAATAGCAGCAACGAGCTACACAACACCATTAACGCCACGTAACAATATCAAGTTGCGCAGCTCTTGTTCCAGCGTCTCGCTATCTCTCGGCTCATACAGTGGCCAATCCACTTCCTTATAAACATATGTAATCTCATCTCCAATAATATATGCCTTGTATACGCCCATGCTAAGCTCTTCTGTCTTGGTGATTTCCGATACCTCTTTCGTAGGAACAAAACCGATACTAGCATCGTATGTTAGATATCGTACACAGGTCGGGTCTTCTCGTACACGTACGCAAAGCTGATCGATAATAGGAGAGTACTCGGATTCGACATCTAGTCCCTTCTTAAAATCTAGGCTCTGCGACTGTAAAACGTTCGATGTCGGATCTTGCTAGCACTCGATGATAAGCTCGGTAACTGTATCATCTAAGAGCCTGATTACGTCAAAGTCGATACAGAGGCAGAGGTTCATAAGTTGTTCCCTCCGGACCTGTTTGGCCGCAAAGGTGCTTGTCTAAGCCGATTGAAGTGTGCCTCGAAACGTAACCTTGACATACTATGTAAGGTACAAAAAATGATATACGAGTCTAAGGGAGCGGCATCTCGGCTCCATGCCTTTCTCCTATATTTCATCCTTTTCGTAAGACCTAGGAATAAAGTCGATATACTGTCCGTGAGATCGAGGTAATCCGGATACCATGCGCCAGGTTAGACTCCGCCAGATAAAAGCCAGAGCCGTATGTAGTACACGCAGCATCATCGAGTATACCTGCGAGCGGCTTCGATAGAAGCGTGAGATCGTCCTCGTCATTATCTTCTTGTTGTAGTTGTAAATCGCATTGCAAAGTGATAATAGCGGAAGTTTGCGATAAATTCAGGCTTAGCCACACTCGGCCACGATTTCGAAGCGCCAACCACATAACACGCCACCTCAACTTTACGGCCTCAATATTCAGGTAAAATTAGATCAAAAGCCTTTTTAGGCTAACATCCAATTCAAGCTGACTGTGAGAGGCCAGACCTCGAACAACTCAAAGGTGTGGTTTCAAATATTTAATTAAGAAGTGCGTGAAGACTACATACATGTGAGCTCTTCCTCTATATATAGACAGAGGAAGAGCTTCTGCAATATTCTAACAAACTACTTAGCACTTGTATAATGTCGAAAGAATAGAACAGAATAGAATAGAACAGAAGGTTCTATCTTGGCACTGGGGTAATGGCCAGTGCTAAGCGAGGGCATGGCCCGAGCACTTGTCAAGGGTTCTAACCCTCACATTAC